>JAQGAP010001127.1:0-22742 GCA_034697805.1 Orchesella bifasciata | reverse complement strand
CGCCATAATATCAAACATTGTAGCTTGCAATTTCTCTGATCTGTACGGCAGTAAGTATGGCATGACTTAAAAGCAATGGATTTGGCAAGAGTAGATTTATACCACACAAGTATCTGCCCACTTGTACGCTTCTCCTAAGCAGTGCTCCATGCCAAAAGGAATTTTAAGTCCGGTTTGAGCCTTCACAAAATAGTGGCTAATGATAATTGCTTCTGCCAATATAATTGGCGATCGCCACCGTTATTCATTCTCGACTATATGGTATATACCGTTAAGTATATACAACCACTCGATGCCATTACATTGTAACACGAATTCAGGTTCAGCTTTTAATGACCACCTTCAAAGACTAGCTCAAAACTACTCTCGTCACGTATTCAGAAGCTCAACCTACATTAATTCATGAGGCTGAAAGAAAGCTTGTTACGATAGTTGATACCGTAGGCAGGCGTGTTGCTTTTCAAAATTCGATAAATAAAACGTTGTCAATGTGTGATTGTGCAAACGATTTGAAGAATCTGATTCGGGTAGCATCTCCTTCCTACTCATTATTCTTGGACGGACGGATATTATTTTAAAATATGCAACTCTGCATTTCTATTTATGTCCGTTGAAATGTGAAATCCGCCTGACGCAGAAACTTCAAGGACAGCTAATTTGGGGAAAATGGTTAACACTGCAGGAGATGAAATATGGAAGAAATATTTGAAGTGTGATTTTGTAACAAGAAAATGATGTAGGTGTAGTGACAAATTGAACGTCATATGAGCGTGTGCGGACATGTCAAACTAAACTTAGAATACCTGGAATCGTAGGTGTTTATAGGGATTACATTCAATCAACAGCAAACTTTTGAACTGAATTGATTTGACATGACTGGCTGTGACTACGTGGATGCTATAATTCATCCCTTATTTGCAGCCGAACAAAATTGTGTATTGCACAAGATTATGACTTTATGAATGAAATTATTATGACAAGAATCTTATAGAAAGAATGTCGAGAAAGAATCTGAATAACTTTTCGTTTGGCTTTGAAAATTACTTCAAGGATAGTTTTTGACATGTTGCAATCCGCTCATGTGTTCAGTCTTAATAGAAAGCAAGTAGGAGGAACATAAATAAAAATAGAATCAATTTCAATATACCAACTTCCAAGAAATTATGCAACACGCGTGGATAATTTGTTCACCCAAGTTTATCCTGGAATATTCATTTTTAGAAATGGATATCTTATGTTGATGATGTTGCAGAATCGTTTGCAATAGAAAACCGTAGCTTTGATGTTAAATGGAACGTGTACTAATGATTTTTTCTTCTTTGTATTCGTATGATGTTTTATTTGCATTATCATCGAAAAAAACAGGTAGGTTCATCATTCTCGGAGCTGACGATGGAATGTCCCTGGGTCTACGTGTTTGGGGCAGTGGCGCAATCGGAATCACACACGGAGTTTGGACAGCCGCCCGTTTCGCAGCGGAAGGTCTTGCAGCAGGTCTTCGAGCACAACTGAGACCTCATGGAGTTCCGGTCGTCTCCCTCCATCCGGATGCTTACTATGCTCAAAGGTTAATTTATTTTTGTGCTCTGTAAAATAATGTGACATGTGTAAAGAATAGTCATTGACGTACGTGACTCTGACTTTGCAGCTTCCCACTGCTTCACTTAAAGCTTCGCTTAATGCACGTCTCCTGCGTATTTCTCCTTGTCTGTCCTTTCACCGTGAATGCTCTCAACAAACATTTACCTTTTTTCACTTCGAGCAGCGCTTCTTGTAATACATTTTTTATTTACATCAAATGATTCTTATTACTATTACCAGGCATAAATTCTGAAGGGAGAGAGAGAGTGAGTGAGAGAGTAGGCCACCACCAGCGTATAGGAAAATATTTGCAGAAGAAAAGACACAAGAGAGTGTTGCGTTGCTGCTCTGTATTGTGTCTTGACAAAAAAAATACATCTGCAGGGAGAAAAGATCAACGAAGCGTGAGCAAGTTTTATGGTATTGCTTCCTACTGTGAATGGTAGTTTGAGAAGGGAACAGTTGTAGGTCATGTTGCACACTACATATTTATAAGTTTATGGAATTCTCCTTTTCAACAATCAATACATGAGCAAAGAAAACTAACCCACATGAGGGAGGCGAGGGGTATAGCCTTCGTTTGTGATTCTGACACTGCTACATAAACACAAATCATGTTTAGGGCCATGTTTTTAAACTACCGTTTTTGTCACTGTTTTTTAAAGCACCATTTCATTTTTCACATTCACACTGACGATGAAAATGGCTTTATACTTATCGAAAACGGCCTTCCTAACCTATTATAGGTATGAAATACATGCTGGAGGTAAAACCACACACCCTTAAGCACTATAACAAGCTTATGGATACTGTATTAAATTTTTTATTGCCAAGTAGCTAAAAAATTAAGGAATCCGCATGTCTCTCCTCAGCTTGCATACTTGTAGGTACAATGAAATGGTAATGTACATGGTTCCTTTCGTGAAGCCAAGCACGTACGCGAGTTGAGAGATAATGAATATGTAAATAGCAGTTATCAGTTTGCATTGTTCCAAGGAGAAAAGTGTGTCATTTCATCGATCCGTCTAATTATCCCTTGCTTTTGAATGACCATCTTACCTTGTCGACAATTTAGCAGCTACTCATTTTGGATACGTGAAGTCAGTTTGCACCTACCCACATAACTGTACTCCAACTCACACTCTCGCCCATGAGGTGTTTGAAGTTGGTGAACGTATGTGACGTGTGAAATGTAAAAAACAAATGGATGCGTGTGTCAGTCGTATTATTTGGTAGGAATGGCCTGCATATTGCTAATTTAATATTTTTTGTGACTTGTAGTACACGATATTTTTGAATGGGTGCCATCAGTTATTCAAGCCGTGAACTGTAGTTGCGTCACTTCCTATT
Organism: Orchesella bifasciata; assembly: GCA_034697805.1. Lineage (NCBI taxonomy): Eukaryota > Metazoa > Arthropoda > Collembola > Entomobryomorpha > Orchesellidae > Orchesella > Orchesella bifasciata. The sequence goes on along the minus strand of JAQGAP010001127.1, from coordinate 19,811 downwards.
TCTTAGTCGATATCAATGACTTCTTGGTAATTCTTCTTGAGAATATACACTTACCCCTTTTCTGTTAACAAACGAATTGCATGGCAGTTACATTATATCTCAATCTCATAATAAGGTTTCACTTATTGAATAATTCAACTTTAAGAGGCTTCGATGCTATTGTAAGCGAAAGGGCCATTTTATGCGGCATAATATATGTGTAGTTATGTTTGAATTAGGCAGATAGGTAGCTACAAGGAATGGAATCACCAGCTATAATTAGTTGAATTACAATTAGTATCTACTAATCCTTTTCAATAACTGATAATGTTTGTGAGGAACAGTCGGCCGATGAATAAGGAGGAATATTTTACACCTACAGAGCGTAGCGATATAAAATATCTCACATTTTCAGTATCAAATCATTAGTGTAAATGTCTGAGGTAGTGATTTGGCCTATCACCTATGTTCTGCATAATTGGTTGTTTTTTATCTGTTAATAATTTTTACTTAGGGGCAACGTGATACATTAGATGGTTTACACGAATTCGTTAATAAGATAGCCACAAGTAAAATTATTTTAATTATTATCATGTCCTATTTATTTGTGCTTGATTTCATTTCACGGATCCAGGTCACATACAGAATCTTGCGAGCGATCTGCGACCAAAACAAATGTCTATTCTTTCCCTTGAATTTCTCATCAAACAGATATCTCCAAGTCCAAGTCTCCGTTAGCGCATCGTTTCGGGATAGAAATTATCTCGTCCCTTTTAATCACTACCATTGATTCTCATGTTTCGATGGATTATATAATACCCTTATACACGCGACAAACATTTATTGTCAACTAACCAATTAGCTTTTCAGACATGAAACTACTAATCAAAGGTAAACCATACAGCCGTCTCACTATCGGATACCTAGTAAAAACTATTATGTAATAGTACAACATCTATGGAATACCAACTACATACCGAGATAACCAAGCACTTGTATAACGTCGTTATAGTACAAGCGATTGACTGTCTAAATATCCTCCATCTCAAATTACACATTTACCACGAATTGCTGGGTTTGGGTTGGGCTCTTTTGTAGAAGCAGCAGAAGTTCGTAGTGCAAACTACATGATGCCGCATTCTGTGATGGCACAACGATAATGATGGTGATGTCGACATTATATTTGATCTGTAATTTCATCTCTCCAATTTCTAATTGAAACGTTAGCGTTCCCATTATCTCCATTTTGATCGAATCCATGTGACTCTCTCATCTCAACAGAAGCCACAAGGATTTCAACACTTCTCAAATTCTCAAACTAATCACAGTATGGCATTTCTGATGATATAATCTGCTCCTTACGACATCATCATCGGCTAAAATCCATACTGAAAAACAGTCGACTACAAAAACACTATTAAGTCTGTACTATAGTATAGCTGCAGTGCTATTAAATTGCAAGGAGGCTATGTCAATATACGCCTCAACATCAAGCGAAAATACAAAAACCACTCTTTTTAAAGTTCTATCTGCCGAATTGTTTGTGCTTGTCTCTAGTACACCTTCACTGACCCACCCAGATACTATCTCAAGTCGACATCAACCAAATATCGATAATCATTCCATTTTGTAAACAACCTGACATGACAGAGATCATTCATTCACATTAACCCAAATACAAACTTTCGTTGAGAATACTAACAAACCATTAATTTCTCGAGTACAAACCCATGTTTGTTAGTTATATGCATAAAGGGCACATGCTGAACATAAATTTTTTTTATTCAAAGTTGATGGAGATCGAACCTGGGGTTAAAAGGCCGGCTAGGGTTCCAATTCTAAAGCTATTTATTGCAATATAGTAAAGGTAAAACATGTAGGTACTTCTTATGCGTAATTCTTATTGCAAGAACAGAAAAAGCTTTCAATGAGCATGTAACTACATAATTGTATACACATACACCTTGAACAATTCATCATTTGCTTGGCTTTCAAACAAGCCACATCGTAGTTGTAAATTACAAACATTCTGAATCGCTACAATGCAAATAATATTCAAAGATCTTAAATTAAATGTACATTTTAGCTATTTGCATTAGGCCAATTCATAAACTGTGAATTGATGACTTGAGCATGTTGCCTGCAAAGTTATTACTTGTCTGTAAGTTGTACAAGCCATCATCAATTCAATCCTTTGAATTTTGAAGAAATTTATGTGACATGTCAATGCTACGGCGTCTATTGTACAAGAAACTCTTAAACGAAACCCTGAGTGTATGGTTTTTAAAGGCAGAGAAAGAGGGATATGGTGATGATGCGTAAAATTTCATCATAGATGAGTTAACAGTGATGATTACGATCACTGATTAGTCTCTTGATAGTCTTAACTACGAATTAAAATGTGTACACTACAACAACACCAATTCATTTCTGCAAAGTGCATTGCATACAATGCAGAATAATGACTAATCTGGGTAATTCATGGTTGCATGATTTTAGTCAATAAACCTTGATTGTGTAGGGACGATCGGTTGATTTTACTTCCAAAAAGGTATGCTGAAATCTCTCCTTCTATGGCCGATAATGAATGAAACTCCTGCGTCTAAAGTTTGCCCGCAATTCATGGTTAAATTGCATTAAACTAAGACCATTTGTAATTTTCAAACATTCAAGTCTCGTTCTCGTGCTGTATATATTGATAATGCAATCCTAAATATGGAAGAAATTAAGGGTTAGGCTAGCCAGCACACAGGAGTAAACGTTTGAAAGTCATATCAAGGATGAAGTGCGATGCATCAAATTACATAAGAATTGACACAAGAGAGCAGATAGTAATTACTATGATTGCACTTCCACAATATCTCATTACTGTCACAAATACTTTGCCTTGCTGACTCAAGTTTGGAGAAGCAAAATTATGTGGACATGATACATTGCTGCAAGCAATATGTATTTATTTTGGACGTGATATATTATGATGTTATGTTCACGCTACAAAAATCTTTACGTGTTTCAAGGTTTTTTTTTCGCAAAAATAAGTGAATCACTTTGCTTAATTTATCCCACAAAATACATACGACATATTCTCACACAGGCAAGGTGGAGTGACAAAGGATCGTCGGTTGTGAAACATTTGCTACAAACAAGCGTTCTTCAGTTCCTACTTGATGGGTTTATATCAGGCAGTTTTACATTTAAAAAGTAAATGATGTGCTTTGCTATATGAAAAGGACTAAGTAGTTAACATGAAAATATTTTTACAAGGTTTATTATCCCGTCTCGCCTATCTGTGCGTGAAGTAATATGCTAATGTGTCCTACCTGCGAACTACGAAATAATATGTTTTTCTTCTGTTTGCACAAAAGTAAAGTAATGAAAGTTTCTGATGGAACATTTCAGTTTATGCATGGCTCTCCTGCAGTATCAATATTAGATGGTGAACACAAATAAAATATGTACTCGCTGGTTGACGAGAGGAGAATTCGAGATATAACTTCAAATAATGTCTCTGCCCATGCCATTCGGTGCGAAAGTAGCTAGAGGCTCGCTTCACTGCTTTTGACCTTTGCTTCACCTACAAGCATAATTATGATGACTAAGCAAATGTTTGCATAATTTTAAAGAAGTCTCTAAATGTTAAATGTTCAAGTGTTTGTATGTTGGGATAGTGAGTTTGAAATGAGTGTTAGAACTCTGAGCTTTATTTCTTTGTTAATGCATATTTAAAAATCTCCGGTAGGAATAATAATAACGCTGGAACTTTTACATCTTTGAGCGTGATTGCAAAAGTTGGTACTCCTGCACATCAAAAATTTGTTTGATGTTCCGTACAACAACAGGTATATGCTTTGGACAAAGAGAAAAAGAGATGGAAAAGGGGAACTGATGTAAAAAATTGTGTTATGATATGCAATTCAATGTTTCTGTATGCTTGGTTTTTGGTATAAAGCTGGAATATGAATCCGTACGGTATGTCATCTTTCATGTTTGTTATGTATTTGGCAAACGTGTCGCAGTCTCCTCAATATCAATTCCTTCATTTGTCAGCACAACTAATTGTAAACATTTAAGGGGAAAAGAAAGTGTTAAGAAAACCTACTTTGCAAACATCCTACGTTTTACTCTGCCTACTTTACTCGATTGCACCTTTTATATTCCTGTTTTCAAACAGTAAAGCACAAAGAGAACGCACCAAGTAACTTTTAGAGACCTTTCGAGTTCTAAACTCCATTTAAGCGGTGTGTATAATGCATTAGATACAGGATACAAATACAAACAGACATTTCCTTGTCAAGAGTGATAGATTATAGACAAATAGTTAGCACGTGGATGAAGTACGTAAATGGAATAATTTCCTCTAAAACGGATATAGGTTTGCCCAAACATAAAATCAAAACCTTTCATTTTTTACCGTGCCGTAGTATGTGCGAGCTATTATGTAGGTAAATATGAAAGTTAGTTAAGGGCAAAAGTACAAACAAATGAAATGCACGAATTGGCGAATTCATGTTGAGTTGCAGAGCATGTTGAAGCTTCTTCATCGCGTATGTACACTGACTGCCAAATTCCAATATAGTCTAGGTTTTCAAATAGCTTTTACTATCTAATTTAATTCACTTACTTAATGAAAAAGAATGCGATAGCATTAAACCGAAATCTTATGAAACTACGTAAAATTTTCTCAAATCAATTTTAGAAATCTGCGTTTATGTTGCATTAGTTTACGAATTTGATATTTCATGATGAATCAACCAATAATCATCACGACAAATTCACCACTAACTAATCTGGCAGATGGTAGACAAGAAAGAAAGGAGATAAGTGAAACCAGAAAAATTAGCATAATGAAAAGAAAACAGCAAATTCATAGGTTTCTTTTTCCTTAATTTATAAAACTCAAATTAGCATTAGAACTTAATATCAAATCCTCTTATATTTATTTTCACACCTAGTCAAACGAAGATAGTAGAATGTTTTTTATACTTCCTTATTTGTAGTTTTATTAAAAAATTGCATTGGTATTGATGGAAGGAGACTCACCCACTCAGGAAGTAGCAGATCTATATCATACTGTGCCAAATATAATTTTGGTAGGCATTTAACACAGATGCCATGCAAATAATATTTTAGCTATGATTTTGGCAGATATTTTAGATATTTCGTTCGTTAAATACATATTCAAGAGAGAGGAAGGAAAGAAAGGAACAAGTAGGTATTTAGTTTTTAACTAATTTCACACTAATCTCCACTTCCTCTGACGGAATGGGTTGGGTTGGATTGGTGTGCTTAAGAACTAGTTTGTCTACGGTTTTCATATAGGGAAGACTACTCCAATTTTAATGGATACACATTCTTGACGAGTCTTTATATGCATGATGATTTTAAAAGATACATAGAGGAAGTATCTACCAACGCCATGTAGTTTAGGATTACTGCGTGGGTGTAAACCTAAATTGCTACAGATATCAGATCAACTTAGGCTAGGCGTTTCCTTTAAATCTCTTCTGTAAGGATGTTGGTCTTATCCGGCAGGGATAAAGTTCTTCCCTAATTTACATAAGATGCATTATATACATAAACTCTAATCCTGATCAGATCATATCGTTATGTTCAATGAACAATGAATCGCTTAGCAAATGATGCACTCTAATAAACCGATTTTATGGGATTTGGAATCAACCACTGGTTTGAAAGTTTTGAAGGCAAGTAAAAGCCTGGTTTATAGCCTGACTTGTACATGTTTGTTCATGAAATGCTTATTATTAGTAACTAACTACAGGTATCAAATATACTTAAGTGATTATTTAGTCGAGGATGAGATTAATTTATCAAACAATTCGTAATATGGGAAGGCGTTGTTGATTCTATATAATTTGGTGAGCAAATGGAAAACGAATGGATTTTTATATGCCACTTACAACTTCGGAAGAAATAGGCATTGTTTCAAAAACTCTTTCCTTTTACTTTACTTCTTCCTTTCTTACAACTTTTATACATGCATATGGAAGCTTGACGCATTTGAATTAAATATTAAAGCTTAATTTTCTTGCTTCTGCTGCAGAGCCAATATGTGTACATCAATGACTTCAAAATGAAATTATCTCGTTCGAAGTGCCTTAGCTTGGCTAGCCGGCTTATTGACTGAAATGCAAAGTGTTGCATACAAAAAGATGCACAAGATGCAGAGGAGTGACTGACATTAATCTTTGTTTTATTCTATGTATTTGACAGACTGAACGAGCTGCCCAGACCTCCCATTGTGTATGAAGTAAAAACGCCAGTGTCAGGAAATGATTCAACTACATTACCAAGTGCCGATGATGCCATATTTGAGTTCCTCTCTCCATATGCCATGAGAGAAGTTGAGGAAGCGATTCTAACTGCGGCACCAGAGGAATCATATCTTTTGACACCATCAACCAGCTCTCGTATCAAGAGCATGATGATTGCCTTTTCACCTAGCTGCGTGTCTAATGCTGTTCTCAAGCAGCATAAGTTCGCTCAAGCGGAATATGTCCATACAACAGTTTAATTTTGCTGTGTGTATATCAATTTCATAATGGTTTAAATTTACATCATTTTGCGATTTACATGCCAATTTCCTCGAAGACTGCTGTTTTAATGAAAACTTTCAATGTGCCACAAAAATCCATAAATACAACGTTCTTTTATACAAGACCCGGTGATCGAACATTACGTCAGCTCTTAACAGCTTATGTGGTAAGCTGGCGGAGCCGTTAATACTACTGCATAGTTGATAGAACGTGCAAAAAGTGCAATAAAATAATAAATGAAGTTGTTTGCAGTACAAGATGAGCTGGGAAGTCTATACTTGTCGTTTTCAAAACGATTTTCCAATCAATAGAACCAATTTACACATGAAAAAATCAAATGCATGTCCATAAATAAGCAATATTGTGGACGTTGTGAATGTCTATAAAAACTTAACTCACATGGGAAACTCGGAGACATAGGAATGAAAGTGGAAAGTTTTTTCTCATTAAATATCAATCATTTAAGTACGTTAAATATGGCTACGATGTATTAATCTGGCTTTAATGCAGACATGATTTAAATGCAAGTTTACATAGTTTATAGTTTGTGTTTAAGGCTGAATCTTAATAATATTTTTAGTGTTTTAATGTCAATATGTTTAAAAGTAATGTTAACAATAATAAAAAATAAAATGTTTTATTTATAGCCGTTTTGATATCAACCAGAGTATCTTTTAATTTCTTTCATTAACTTGGATCACGAGTCCAATCATAAGGTCCCCAAATTTTAAGAAATTCCATTACTTTCGCTCGTTGCGTTTTAAAATCATCCTTCTTTTGCTTCCTCCATAAATGATGATCAAGCTCCATCATGCCCCCAACTATTTCATGTGCAAAGTTTCTAGGGAAGTTGCTTTCATCTTCTACGACGTGAGCAAATCCACAACTGTCGTCTCCAAAATCGACAGAAAAGTATGGAAGACCTTTTGGAACTGCTCGCCTCACGTCACGATTGCGAAGATCTACTAGTTTCTTGTTGTGAGACCATTCTGTTTCGCATTCCTGAATAGCTTTCTATAAGGAGAGTAAACAACATGCATTATGTTAATAAACAAATTCAAGGTTACACTAACAAGCTAATCGGCTTAATGCGCCGAAATTTGATGTTCATGGCTCAATAGTTTCAAACCATAAAAAATGTGAAGATTTTAACCAAGTGGAGTTCTATTTGGGTACAATGTACCTCCGTGAGATGAAATGTAAGCCAAAAATTACCTTGAAGTATATTGGTGCCAGCTCGCCAGTTTCTTTAGGCATCGGAATACATTCGAGGTACATATGTGGATGCCTCTTTAGATATAATGCGGTTTCAAATATAACCATATCTTGATCTGCTTCTCGGAACATCCTTACAAGTGCTTTGCGAAATTTCTATTTAAAAAAATCAAACGTGACAGGATGAACGGATTAATCCTAAAAACATGTTTGTTCTGAGGTTGTATCTCAATGTTTAAAAAAATGCTATTATGTATTACCTGCATTTCAGCCCATACATCCTCATCAAGATCCGTAGCGCAGGACGCGTGTGACATGGGGATGATTAAGCAATGCCCTTCCGTAAGAGACTGGAATGGTGGGGCGCATAGGTAGCTCTGTTTACAACGTACAACGTAATTAGTTATAAATGAAAAATATTTTCAATATAACATGAAGGAAGTTCTTTCATGTTAGGAAAATAAAGTTACCTTTTCTCCTACAGACAGCATAAGATGTTTCTCTGATACTTTACTATCAAAGCACCACTGACAAGTGTCAAGAACTTTCGTGTATTCTTTCTCCTTATCCAAAACATCGCGTACTTCCCTTTCTTTATCTTTAGCCACTTGTTTCGAACTACTTGCTCTGTCTGTAAAAACATCATCTGCGTCATAATCTGTTCCTGTTTTGGCTCCCTATAATTAGTAAAAAAAATAACACATTGAAAATGAAACAAAAATTAAGGAAAACAAAATTGTATATTTGAACAGAAAGTACCTTTCCAGCAATTCTTGCAAACAATGCATTCTCGTCTGCAGCTGTATTCATCTTTTCTTTCTGGAACTGTTTCAAATTAATAAAATGTGTAACAATAAAATAACAGTATTTCATTACACCGTATGTGAATTTTATCTCGAGTGCCGTCAGGCAAAAGGTAAGACGTACCATGTTTTGCAGAGTGTACTTATCATCATCGGGAAAATAACGTACTCTCTGGCCCTCTTTGTGTGTCTCCGTAATTTTGTCCTTAACTCTTCGTCCACGATCCCTACCAGAATCCATCATTACCTTTGTCACGATTTTAGTCTGTGATTTTTGGGACTGGCCAATCTTGCCTCCTGTCTTTATGAAATTTTGTCTTTCAGTCTCAGCTTCCTTTATTTTCAATTTTAGCTCATCTACTAGCGACTGAAATGTAAGGTAAAAGAGAGCAAGAAATGAGGCAATGCAATTTACATTAAAAGTTACATATCTTTTTGAGTTTACCATATTTCCAAACATCTCTGCTTTCAACAGCTTCGCACCCAATTCATTCATTTCCTTGTCGGTGAGAACTTTGGGTGTTTCAACTTCTTCAGGTTCAGCTATTTCTGCTTCGGGGGAAGGTGATCGCGATTCTTGCGGTGCTCTTTTGTTAGTCGAAGAAGACGGCTGAGGAAGAGCTTTTGGTTCAGCGCTTGTGGAAGGCCGAGAAGAAGGACCCTTGAATTCAGGTTCTGGTGATCTTTTGCGACTTGATTCACTAGCTCTATCAGGTGAACTACGTTTCCTCCAACCAGATCTCGAGTCTCTATCACGACTTCTACGCCTGTCCCTCTCCCTATGATGTCTATGACTCCTGGAACTAGAGCTATATCTCGAGTGTCTATCATTGTCTTCCTCATCACTATCCCTTGAAGGCTGAATAAACCTGCTCCTGCCATCTTTGCGCCGGCCATCATCAGAATTTCTATCACGTCCACGTTCCCTGGCTTCATTTTCGGCTCTTTCGAGCTTTCCCAAAAATTCCTCCAAGGACTAAAACAATATATCCAAATAAACCAATAACAATCATACACACCATATTCATTATAAAACTATGAACGTGAAAATTTTTTCCTTACACCCCATCGTTCACTAACAACGTCCTCAAGGGTTCTGCCCTCGTTTTTAGCTTGCTCTTTGGCTCGAAGGAATGCCTTTCTAAGCCAACTAAGTCCACCATCTCCGATTTCGTTTGAAGATGACGACGGTTTACTAACTTGTTTTGATTCCTCCTCGGGCAAACCAGTGCCACCGTCTTTCCAGTAAGGATTCAGCTCATTTACATGCTTGCCCAACTATAAAAACCAAAACTATTAGCTTAGAATTCGTGCTCTAAAACTGCACAAACTAGTATTATTAATTATTACGATAAACATACTTGGTCTATTGACTTAGCTGCTCTGGCCTCTTCCTTCTGTTTTCGTCGCTCAGTCTTTTTACCGTCATTAGTAAACGTAGTCATAATATTGCCAAAGGTATTCCACTCATCCTCATCCTTATTTTTTTGCGGTACTTCATTTGGAGAAGGTACTATTTTCGGCTTTTTAAAAATTTCTTCTGAATTCGCTTCATCTGTATTTGGCTGAGAACGCTTTGCCGGTGCAGTTTCTTCTTTTACCACCCACTCATCTTCAGCCTCCGAAGAACTCTACAAAGACCCAAACATTATTATTATTACTCTTATCCTTAGAACCTTACACCCAACAAAACCTGAAAAGTAGTTGGATGAAATAGTTTGCTAGTTAAATAGCAAAACACCGGGTTACCTCAGATGAGGAGGATCTTCTGCGATGCTTTTTACTCTTTTTCTTATGTTTCTTTTCCTTTTTATCCTTTTTCTTCTTATGCGCCGATAAATGCTTATCTTTCTTTGATTTTTTCTTCGACCTAAATCCTTCCTCCTCCGAAGAAGTCGTGTCTCCCGAAACTTCCTCGTCCGAACTGTCTGAAGAATGTCTTCCCATTTTTCTAATTGGAAATTAGTTCGCAATTCTTGTGCAAATCTGTATTTGTTCCAATAATCCAAAAACAAGAAACATAAACAAAACATCAACTGTCAACAGAAATATTATTATTCCCTTCTCAAAATCCTTTTGTGCATAAATATCTTCTTCAACGTGCTTTTCAACTTGGCGCATACACAAGCAGGAGATATCCATTGGTTTAAAAGCACATAAAAGAGTGTTTTTGTACCTAAAAACTTATGCATAGTAGCAAAAGCATCATATCATTTAGTTGTGAGTTGTTCATCCAGACATCCGATCAGATTGAGACAACAACACAATCCCCAGACACACCAAACTGTCTCTCTAAACTCATCTGTAGTGGGTTAGGTTAGTACTACCTAATTAGTTGTTTATACGTGAAAATTGTATAAAAATTTGGCGTTGAAATAAGATATTTTGATTGTTTTTATCGTGTTAATTATTCATTGAGTGCGGCTTGGTGAAAAGGTTAGAAGCTGCTGAATTGGTTTGAGACGTAATTTGAAGTGAAGTTAAGTGTTTATCTTTGTCGGGATTTCAATATTAATCATCTCATCTCGACGAATAATTAGTTCAGTTTAACGATGAGCCAGTCCCGTGTTCAGTTGGTCCGAGAGAAGTCTCGCAAAAGGAAAATACTCTTGGCGCAACAAGTAAGGCTGGGTTGAGGATTTTAATTGAGATTAAATCGGAGGATTTTCGGATTTCCCTATTCACCTTTGTGAATGATATTTTATTGGTGTTTTTTTTGCGTAAACCTTGTTTAGTTGGGAGTAACCTCAGTAGAAAGTCTTCGGGAAGTTTTGAAGACTAGAGACCCGGAAACGGAGGATAAAACTGCCCAACAACCATCCCCATCCAAAAGTAAATCAGAATCCAAACCGAGGAGGAAAGATAAGGATGAGGCAGATGGAGGGGATAAGAAGCCACAACTTTATACGGACTCGTCTACATTCTTAAAAGTATATAATGAGTGGTTCCGTCATATATTTTACAATTTGCTATTCGGCTGTTCATAATCATTTCCTTTCGAATGTCGGACTGAATCTTAATTTCATTTAATTTAATAGGGAACGCAGTCTTCTAACCCTCATAATGACTATTGTCAGCATTTTGTGGACACTGGACAACGACCTCAGAATTTTATACGCGATGTTGGGTTAGCGGATCGTTTTGAAGAGTATCCAAAACTAAAGGAATTAATAAGACTCAAGGTAATTATGAAATAGAGTTTTAAAAAAATGGATGAAGGATGAGAAAGTATGGTTTTTAATGATGTGTTCCGTTCCGTTTTGTAGGATGAACTTATTCGTGAAACGGCATCTCCGCCAATGTACCTCAAAACTGATCTCAGAACGTTTCCCTTGAGCTCTCTACCCGTAAAGTTTGATGTAATTCTGATAGAACCTCCATTAGAAGAGTACCAAAGAACAAGAGGCGTTACTGGTGATATTGACTTCGTGAATTGGGAAGAAATAATTAATTTGGACATTCCGGCAGTCGCTGCTTCTCGGTCTTTTATCTTTTTATGGTGTGGTTCTTCGGAGGGCTTAGATCTCGGACGGCATTGTCTAAGAAGGTGGGGTTTCAGAAGGTGTGAAGATATTTGCTGGATAAGGACGAATGTAACCAACCCTGGACATTCGAAGAATTTGGAAGCGAAAGCTGTGTTCCAGCGAACAAAAGTAAGTATATCAGACACTGCGGACTGAGAATGGCTTAGACGCATTACTAAATACCAGTTTAATTGCCATGTTTTACATTATTTATTTAGGAGCATTGTTTAATGGGGATCAAGGGTACAGTTCGACGCTCAACTGACGGAGATTTTATTCACGCCAATGTTGACATTGATTTGATTATCACAGAAGAGGAAGACTATGGGTCAATGGAAAAGCCAACAGAAATTTTCCATATCATTGAACACTTTTGTCTAGGGCGGCGAAGGTTACATTTGTTCGGAAGGGATTCTACAATTCGTCCAGGATGGTTGACTATAGGACCTCAGCTCACGAATGACAATTTCAACGCTGAAACATACGCGAGCTATTTCTCACAAGGAAGTATAACAACTGGATGTACTGAACGAATAGAGGCTTTGAGACCAAAGTCACCCCCACCCAAGCCTGCTAATAGGTCGTTCCGGGGAAGACCAAGATGAATACGTTTTGTAGGTTTGGTATTTAACTAAATTGATTGACTAGAATATTTCGTGTATTGTGATTTGAATGAATGAATGAATATATTTTATATCTATTACTTACGTCCATTTAAGTTATTTTATTCCTTTGTACAAGAAGTTTATTCAATTATTATGTATGACTACATTTAATCATTAAAACTTTCGAACTTACGATCAGAGTAACATTACTTTACACATACATTTTTGCGCCTCGCCAACGCACTGAAATTCTTATAGGAATTGAATTATTTGTAAAATGATGTTAGGTCTTCATTTATGGTACTGCCTCCGCAAATGTAGTTATACATTGCAACTCGTTTTCTGATTTTCACGTAATGAAACCCTGCAACTTTTGTGCATTTATGCTCCGTCCCAAGATTTTTACCATAAACTATAAGCATAATAGCCATCATGACTATCATGAGCTTCAAATTCTTAATGAAAAGTTCACCACAAGTATTATAATAGTGATCTTACATCTAAAAATGTCCTCGAGAACAGGAGCCATTTGTTCGTTCATCAATTGAACGACTGTGAGTGGAAGTAAACATGCCTGATTGTTTGCAAGATTCTTTAGGTAATTGAAGTGGTCATCATCCACAGCGACTTTTCGCAGCTTCTCTCGCTTGTCGTCTAGTCTTCCTATGAAAGATTACATTTAAATGATGATGCCTTAATAATGAACAAAGTATAAGATGATTCCACTAAACTTTCACTTCATATTGCAAACTTACTAAGCTTCATCTTGGTATTTTTTTGCATTTCTTCTTCACGAGTACCCACTCTGTTTCAAAAAAAGGCAGATTGTCAGCGTTGAATTGAAACTTAATTAAAGGAACAATTTCAAATACGATTTACCTCGATATGTCAATGGAGGTGAAGCAATCTGAAAATTTGCTCGACCCTCTATAACGATCTTGCATATTAATCAAGCAGTATGAACGAAGGACATATGAATAATACTGCCTCATCAATCCTCCAAAATCAAAATGAACTGTTTCTTTATCCAACAAGCTTTCGAGAGCTTTCCCCTGGTCCGGAATTCCAAACTTTTTGAGAATATTCATTGCATCCGTATTTGTGTCTTCCATTAACTCTGGAGATGGTATATCATTACTTCTTCTTTTCTCTTCCGGCTCTTCAGGAGGTGGTTCTGGAACTTCTTCCGGTGGTGGTGGTGGCGGAGGAGCTTTGACTTGCTTAGGTTTTACAACTGTTATTTCGGCTTTGATTCTATTTTTAGTTGTATCAAATGGCCCGTATGTCGTTGTGTGAAAATTAGGACCTTCGTGCTCGGTTGCTGGAAGTCTTTGCGGAGTAATTAAAACTCGACGAGGGTGTCGAGCGCGTTCCGTCTTCGGCTTTGGTGGGGCTATGTACTGTATCTTACTTGGCTGCGGTTTAGGAGAAGCTGGACCAACTTGTTGTTGTGGGGCTCCGGAGAGAGCAGGAGCTGGTGTGGTAGGCGTTTGAGAACGACTGGCTTGGGAAATTTTCTCCGGTTGCGTCGGTTTTATTTGTTGAGATTGAGGAGCCACTCCCTCTTGCTTAGGTTGTGGTTGTTGTGCAGGAACTGGGGGAATCTGTGACAAATCAATTAATCAATTAAAATTACCTTTTAATATGCCTGCAGAACGAAAAATGTCAGAATAGAATACATTCTTATCAGTTGGTCTTACCCCTGGTTCTGCTGTTTTCTTTGAAGTTTCTTTCGCTTTTTCATCAGAGATTCTTTTCGGCTGCGCAATTATAATTTCAGCCTTCATTCCACCTTTACCGATTCGACGAGGTCCCCTTGTTTTGGCTTGCACATTTGGTCTAACGTCAAAAATTGCTGACGGCTTACTGGAGTCATTTATAACACGTCTGTAAGTCCCATCTGGATGATTTGCACTTTCACCTGAGGATTTGCTTACTGACGATGGCTGCATTTCTTCTGTAGTTTGAGGCTTTTCTTCCGCTGTTCCATTGTTAAGTTTGTCAACTTGTGTTGGAGTGCTACTTTCAACGTAACGTTGGGTAGCTTCCTGCCCAGAATTTCTTATTTCTTGTGAAGCAATAGCTTCTTTCTCCGACGGATTTCTAGCATGTTTCTCTTTAGTTTCATGACGCGGTTGTTGCTGATCTTTTGTACGAAACACATCTCTTTTACCAGCTTCTACCGCATCTCTACTGCTTTCCTCGGGGGATTGGTTAGAAGTTTTCAAAGCATGGCGACTTGGACCGGACCTACGGTTGGGCTCTCCGCTGGTTTGACCTGCACCAAATATCCGTTCCGCAACAGAAATGTTAACTTTGACACTCTCTTTATTGGTATCTTGCGGTCCATAAGTTTTGGCTTGGAACTTATCTCCCGCAATACCCCGACTTTCTCCAAGACGTCCAGGGGACTTTACTACGCTTCGACCTCTTCGAGTAGGTGTTGAAGCCGTACTCCTGCCAGAATGAGGTTCTACCTCTCTACTTCGTGGAGACTGGGTAGGTTTTTGTTGACCTCTACCTGCAGTCTCGTTAGCTTTCACCAAATCGGTATCAGAAGTTGTACGCGATTCTGATAGGGATCTGCGACGAGCCTGAGCATCCTGAACTGGAAATTTCACTCCCGGAATTGGAAGGGCAGGCATAAAATCTGAAGCCCTTTTGGACTTGTAATCATCACCCTCCATGTGTGATGGGGTGCGAGGAGGATCTTTAGGTTCTTGGCCTATTGTTTAGAGTAAAAATGTCTTGTCAAGCACATTCTTTTCAAGGAAAACATCATTATATGTGCATTTTATCTGAATCATTAACCTTCCGCATTCACATTAGTCGGGCCTTGATATTCAGCCACATCGGCCACATCCTTCTTGGCAGTGTCAGTGTGGGGACTTGGTTGAGCTTGAGATGTGGTTTCTTCATCATTTTGCCTGCCTATTTCCCCTGGCTTACGACTAGGAGGACGCTGCTGATGTTTCGACACTGGCTCAACTTGACCAGCATTAGGCTGAACCACATCTACGTTAATTTTTACATTCTTGACATTCATTTCCTTTCTTTCGTCATTGCTAAGGCTTGCACGTCGATGATGGGGATGATCATGATCATGTTCATGACCTATAGCAAAAATAAAATCAAACGATATTCAATGTGCAAAAAAGGATTGTGCCTATTTTTTAACCTTCTGGTGTGCCCTTTAGTTTCTTTGACTCGCCGTCACTGAGCGATCCTGATTTCTTCATTCTCAATGGAATAAGCAGCGCACGATAAATACAAAGGTGTCACCTTGTGGTTGATGTGCGTTTATATTGAATCCTGGAAATGCAAATATAAGCAAGAGTTTGCAAGAGTTGACCATTAGAAGTCAATCGAAAAGGAAAGTGGGCATCATCTAGATCCCACATATGCAGAAAAAATGCAGCTAAATTGAGTCATTAGCATATCCTGGCAACTATTATTTTAGGCTGGCTGTCCACGATTTAGGTTTCTTTCTTTCCGATTGCCCACTGCACACGGCATATGCACAAACCATATTTGACTTATGAGATATCTGCAGAAACGGAGCCCTTGCTTTGCCTACTAATATAAAAACCGGATGTCAAAGCATGCTGTTTTCACTTTTTTGTACTAACAAAATATGAAGGAATGCCAATGGAAAATTTATTCTGTCATATTATATTCCAGAAGTCAATAACATGTAAATTCACATAATAACTCGTATATACAACTGGATTCTACTGTTCAAAATGTATATAAGATGTAATTGAATATACTGGCAGAGTATTTATACATGGGAGTAAAATTTGTATTATATTGTGGGTTGCGCACCCGTCATCACTTTCATGTGGTTGTGTGTTGACTCTTTTCATAGCTCTACCTACCTCACCGATCGTTTCTCAGTTGCCAGTAAGAAAAATGTTTTTCAGCAGCGGAAATTGTCTGTGGGAACCTTTATAGGCAACCACAAAATACTTGTTTGTCAAAATTAAAAGTAAATTTTCTCAAGCCATACCTGCCTATGGCATAGCTATGTAATTGCAGATGTAAATTATGCATTGAAATATAAACATTGAATGGTAGTATACATTTTACATTTACATGTCCTACTGCTGAGTTGCAGGCTGCTATGTACAATTTTGTATTGCGTAGTACTTTTTTTATTCACAGCAGAATTCATAGAATTTAAATAAATATTTCAGAAAATTAGGAGCTCTGCATGGTGAATCACCTAGTTCATGAACTGGTGTATGTATGTACGAGGATTTTTATTTTTGTACCTGTGAAAATGAAAACACGAATGACATGAGAAAAGTGTTTGAAGCAGAGCAAACAAATGAACATGAAAAAGGTTCGCCAGCATGAAGTTTTATACAAAGATTCTCCAGTAGAAGATTCTTTCAACTTCAGTATGTCAGCTTCCTAAGACTGATTCGTCGCCAAAGGCATATCGTGGCTTATGGAAAAAGAAGGCTCCAGGGTGGGTGGAAGAATGAGTCAAACTTAAGAACTGCCTCAAGGTTTAGTACCACTTTGGGCTATCTTTTACTACGTCCCTGCTTGGAGAAGATTTATTTTAAGAAGAAGCACAGTGCACAGTATAATCATAGGATGCGAAGCCAGTATTTATGAGCAACCATGTAAAAGTGTCCTGAAACGTTGAACCTGGGTAGGAAAAGTGTATGAGTTTATGCCTTAAAGTTATGAAGGGTAACACAATGGAAAAAATCCTTGCACGAACCCTTGAACCAAATCTGGAGTTTTTACGCAACACTTCTGTGAATTTTCAGCTATATATATTCCTCCTTCGCTGTCCAATACAATTACTCACACTTTGTGGATATTTCTTATATAAAAGTGAACATAAATGTTTCAGCATAAGTTGACAGCTACGTCAGCTTATAATCTATTTTTGTATCGCATTTAGTAGCATTCAATTCAATCTTGTGGGAATAATGGTTAGGCAGTGATTTAGGTACGAATTTGAACGGAAATCCTATAACTAAGATTATTTCCCATCATGCTATAAACTATCACTTTCAACCATACAATTGAATAATATAGGTTTTCGTACCATTAATGCAATGCTTACATCACACTATTTTGTGCGGATATCATTTTACCCGTACCATCAATATTGGAGATACACGAAAGGTAGATAAAAAGCTAGGAAGAATAAGAAGTGTCATTGCATGCATTCTGTAAAGAATCTTGATTCATTTCTCACGCACAAGGGCTCCTATCCCATTACAGAGAAACATAATAGAATGGAACGTCTCTCTCAATTAAAAGTCATGTACACATGAATTAACCCTGACAAAGGAAAAAAATAGACATATATTTTGCACTATAATGTTTGACTATTAAAAATGAACTGCGTTTTGCATCCCTCCCTAAACAAAAATATATGTAAGGAGGTTTGAGGACCATAAAAATAACATATATTATATTCATCGACAATAGTTTACACCAACACATATATGGGATAATACGAAGTGATTTAAAGACATGATTAAAGACTAGAAGACTTCTCAGCTATGACCACGCAGCAAACTAGTAGTCAAACACGCATACCAACACTAAACTCAACTACTACTACTACTTTGCAGCAACGCAATACAGTTTGAAAGATGCTCAAAGATTTTTTTTTGGCTTGGATTGGTACCAAAGCCAAAGTCAAACCGCAGAGTAATCATCAATTGTATAAAGTAAGGTAATAGAATTACATGAGGAGACTCTTGTAGGTATATTACTATCATTACGCTGCGTTGCTCCGATCTACAATTGCATACCTACCTGGCAAGTCATGAATGTAATGTATGCATAATGTAATGCATACCTGAGCGTTTCATTGTCAAAATACATAAGTTACTGATGATCGCCTGTCTGTTCCCTATGTCTAGTAATGTAGCTACTCTGTATGACTCTGATATTATAGGTTTGTGAATATCTGTTAGCGTGAGAGTAAAATTCAACGTTGCATTGAATTGAGAAGCTCTCTGTGTTATTGTTGTTTTTTTCATCGCTTGAAACTTCGTAGTTTTATACTCTATTACGTGAATGTAGGAGTAGGAGTAGCATTTTATTATGTTTGGTCCGTGGGCTTATATAGTCAACAATAGAAGAGGAACGTTTATGAGCAGGGACTGCGTTTTTGTATGAGTATATCGCTAGACTCAACAACAGTGGTCCTAAGTCTAAACTGGTGATGAGTATCATGTTTGATATTTCAGTTATCTTTTGAGACAGGTGAAGTGCACATGAAGTGAAGAGCGGTGCTGCTGCTACGTGATTCCTTCTTTCATTACAAACTGATTCAGTAAAAGTCGTTCTCTTCTCATTAACTGTTTGTGGTGGATTGGATCTGTTACCGGCAACCCTGTCTGTGGCCATTTATTGGCAGTGTAGTGAGATTTTAGAGGAATTCAGGGAGCAGCTATGCTATACCTCCCACGACTCTTCGGAGTTGAGTTCTGGAATGTGGTTAGTTGTAGGTGTTTAGAACACTCTTCTCTCTGGAATCTCAAAGTGGACGTTGTGTAACACAATCCGGGTTGTTGATGTACTCATATTACATACACCAGAGGCGGATGATGTGACTGTGGACATAAGGTTGGTTTCAATGAATGAAAAAATGTGTATCAGTTTACACTTATGTGTATTTCTGGACCAGACCTTGCTCAAAGGCTAATAAGTGGTTCAAAAGGGTTGGATGAGCTCATTCATCTTTCCTTCAGGCGATCAAGTGGAAAATCATCGTTTCTAGTTTTAACATGTCAAGTCTAATTAACGTTAATGCAACCAATTCCATTAGATTCCATTAAACTTGAATGACTCATCCATATATAATGACAGGGGCATCATGCTAAGCTGTTATGGTTCTGTTTCACCCAGCAGAAAAACAGCAAATGGTCTACTTTGTTTATACATACCATTCTATACTTTATAATTGTCAATTGTTATTCCCATAAAAGTTCTTGAAGCCGAAGTAAAACTAAACCAATGGCAATGGCATTTCTTCCACCTGACATAAGACAAACTGCACAAATGTGGGTAACTCAAGGATGCTGACAAGAAACAAGTGGTTTGACATTGACGTAGTACTCATTTGATTTATTGGTTGCCGAATGTCATTAA
>JAQGAP010001126.1:0-22759 GCA_034697805.1 Orchesella bifasciata | reverse complement strand
AAGTGGAACAGTTTTTTGTTCAAAAGGAAGCATGAATAAATAAGTTTGAAGCTTAGCTATATAGCTGAAGTGTTTAAAAAAGGGATTGCATTCGTACAATACTGGTACTGGTAACCAAACTACATAAGTAATATAGGATGTATAAATGGGTAACAGTCATATCATGCTCAACATTTCAAATCCATACATGCAAGAATGCTGAATATTTTCCAGTTAGCAAATAACAAATTTTGAATCAACCGAACCGAACTAGATCTTGTTCAGTAAAGAACAAACACCGATGCATCATATCCTACTACTCATGTAGTTGATACTGTTGATAGTTTGCTATATATGTTCACGTTCTTCTATGGGCACAAAAAAGCTAAATGAAAAAAAAACTATTTTAAAATTTAAACTAGATGGATCAAAATGAGTTCACCAAGCGAAGAGAAATCGCTTTTTGTAAGTAATTGGGAAACGTTCATGCTAATGCTTTGCATAATGCCTTTTTATGCATTTTCAGTTTTCCATTTTCTCTCTCTCCGGTTATGTTGAGTTGGTTCTAGTGGTGATGATGGTGGCAGGACTGTCTTTTTTAAAAACCGGAAGAACACAATAGGTTTCTGCAACTGTCATCTCATCATCTGCATAAGGGATACATACCGCACAATATAATGAGCCTTTTGTCTCATCTTCATCACTATATGCTATTTCTCCCTCCTCTCTCCCCTCGATATTTTTATAGCCCGGATTAAAATGAATTATCACAAGTTTGTAAGCTGTCATCATGTGTCATTTGCGTACAACGCGAGAATGTAAAAATCTCTGATATTGCTAACAAGACTTTTATGAGATACAAATTTATGCAAGCTGGGATTAAACCGCATGAACAAGGCAGGGAAAAGACAAGGAACAAAATAATGTAAAATCTATAGTGCACATTTCTAGTGAATTGAAAATGGAGAGCTGTCCCATCTTTTTTCGCTTTTTCTTCCGGCTTTTATAGAAAAGAATGAAAAATGCTGTACTGTCATAAAATAGTCTAATGTGGATGTGCATCATGCACCACGGACATTGCAGTATTGATCCCTATTGACTGTGGGGAGCCCAGTTGATCCTCGTATTCTGACATTATTAGCTGGCTAATAAATAAAGTGGAGACAAAATATAATGCTCACAAGCAGAAGCTATAGAAGCTGTCTTTTATTCAATTTGATGTTTGAAAAAAACTGTACCATTTAACAGTGGTGTGTGCAGTACAATAGTACGAGTTTTCTCTAGGAGGTAATTTTTTTCTCCAGTGCAAAGAACCCCCTTGCTTGGTTGCTTGTCATCATTATCGTGGATTTGAGCATGCTCCTTCTTGTTAGTCGTTAGTTTTATATCATTATCCTTCGTCAAAGCTGCCGTTGTGAGCAAGTAATATAATCACCAGCAAGCCATGTATTGGATTCTTCATTCTTCATTCTTCAGATTTGAATCCCTTTGAATCTTTGAAGACCCTTCTTTTCCCTTGTGATTACGAATTAGACACAAATAGGGCCAGTTAAAGTGTGGATGAGAGCTCAAACCGTGTAAATATACGTAATCCAGAAAGAGAACCCGACCATAGGAGACTTTTTACCTTTTCTCTCAGATCAATGCTTCCCGTTGTGCTATAAAGTTGAGATTTGTTGGTACATAACATTGCATTGTGCTTTATGAGTTGACAGTGTGAGTGAAGAGGACCTAATCAGCATCAGCAGCAGCGGAGCCAGGAAATAATGGTAAAAACGTTTATAAAAGGAAACTGTTCTGACTCAAAATGAATTCTTCAGCATGAGATCATTCATACTTTCTATAAATATGTATTCAAAATCCAACTTATCATGAATCATGACTTTTAAAACGGACAAGAACAGGACTTTCATCTCTTTTTCATATCATTTTCATGAAGTGTGCGGGCATACAATATGCAAATGTCAAAAGGCTGTCACCACTGAACCGATGTTGTACCGATACCATTCAATCAAATTTTCATGACTATTCGTATGAAATACCATGAACCTGAAATATTATGGAAATTCTATAAGAACAAGCAAACTACATACACTTAAAATATATGGGAATGAACTTGATCTCCGCAGTTTTGTAGATATACATTGCATGACACTAAAAGTCATAATTCCTCACCAGCAACCTTAACAGAAGCAATGAAGCGGAGACCAATAACAGATTACAAAATGTGTGTCCCCTCCACATCTGCATAAGACGAGACGAAGGCAATAAAAAGTGTATGTACAAGCATAAGCAACCAGTGACAAGAATTATGGGAAGATTTTTGGAGTAGTTTTTACGTACATGTACCAGAACAAAAGTACGTGGTACAGAGTTCACTTCAACATCGTCCCTTCCTCAGAAAAGTTACTTTGAGTTGAAAGAAAACATTCATTCGAAATGTTACAACAAAATGAGTCATATATGCATCGAGTAGACCTACAGCAGTAAATTATGTATATGCTTCATATATATACTTCTGTAAGTGAACCAATTTGTCTTTATATAAACTATACGTGTTTTTATTGTTTGAAAGTACAACATTATTTAGTAAAAGAAAGAAAAGGTCCAAACCAAAGAGTATAGATAAGTAATATCTCAGTCTGAGTCATTAGAAAATGCATATTTTAACTGATTAGCTGAACTGGACTCTTTCAGGAAATGGAAGACCATAAAAACGTATTTTGTTATTTATCTATAATTCATACATACCCAAGACAAGAGGATAAGTTACACAATGAAATATTTTGTGACATTTTCTTGCCTATCGCATCTTGAAAGTCGAAGTATTTTCTTGAGATGGATATCAAAAGTGCTAGCAGCTCTGAATATGGTTCACCTTTCAATGGGCAGAACGTTTTTGTTTTTATTTTAGTGAACGAGATTTTCGCATTCTTATCCTAATTTCCTATCACTGCAAGAAGGAAGTTTCCAAATTGAAAATACGTACATGTATATGCAATTTTACGTGCAAAACTCAAGTTGGGTTGAAAAAAATGCAGTATATATATACACACGGTCCGTTGATAGGTAACGGTCGGGGGAAATCAAATTGTTTCCACGCATTTTAGGAAAAACCAAAGTTGGTGGTAACCAATAAATTTTACCTCCCGGTTTTTGTACACAACATTATGTAACCAGCATAATGAACAGTTTTACCCTATGGTTTCATACAGTGGTCTGTAGTAAGATAGTAGTCAAGGATCTATTTTGCAATTTGGATGGAACTTAGAGTATTTCGAATATCTTCTACATTTGCAACCACTTCTAAGTCCAATCATTTTGATATATACAGATATCCTTTCTTATCTGCAAAATAATTCCATTCTTCTTCTTGGAAATTCAGAAGCGTTTACACTTACTATGAATGCAATTATCTTGACTTTACGAAGGGCATCATGGTATGGTGGTGCATGCTATTATTATCAGATCATTGATGTTGGCACGAACGAACGACGTTTTAACATACTAATATATGGACTAGATAGCTATTGCTATACTTATAGAACAAAGCAAAATATGCTAAAATTACAGTATCAAGACACAGTTGTTGGCTGTTAGAAGAAGGAATATAAATGCGGCATGGCATAACTTTACTTAAGTAAGCAAAACATTTCCCTGATAGAATCAAGGTTGGAGGTTGTCATGATTTGTCTGTGGAGTATGTTCGAAAGCTATTGGACAACGTAAAACAATAGATAGTAAATACGTATGATTTTCTATTACTTACACCAAGAACAACTTGCTGTCTGGCTTTGGCTTAAACCTCAAAACAGGAGAAATGTGTAAGACAAGGATTATAATGTTTGCTAAATGGCTTTACCTACTAAAATTGTGCTATTCTTGAAGCTACTGATTATAACTTGTTTTAATCCTCAATACGCATGCAAAGTATTTGACTCCAAATCCAAACCTACTTATAGTTTCATATTCGAGTAGAAAATGAAGCGATGACAAAGACAGAAAACTGAACAGCCCAAAAGCATTTGCATATGTGTCCAGTTGTCATTTGTGCCCTACAACCTTATGCATGCATGCAGTGTAGTCTTGTGCGTTAACCTTAGTTGACATACGAAACTCAATACATTATGAGTCATGATAAGTTACTTACGATAATCCAGATTATATATATTAAATCTCGAACTGTGTAGTGTATGTACGAGTATATGAGCACAAATCTATTTACTAAGATTAGATTTTCTTACAAAATGTATGAGAAGAAGCTAGCATTATGCATAATACATTTACTTACTTACTTACTACATCCAGTCCAGTCCATTACTTTAAAACATAGAGATGATGACGATAACATCTTACCGTGTTGTGAAGTTGTCATACACTTTTTATTTCAAAAGATGTGATATGGATATACTTAATATACGCAACTTACTTAACCAAATCAAAAATGAGCGACCACACAGAGCAGTATTTTGTTTTGTTGAAATGCACAAGCAAGAATACGATACGAATATGCGTAGATGGAGACTACAAAGACAGACGGATAAAAGACGCTGCAGTTTTGTCTGCTTTGAGAATTTGAAGTTTTGTGAATGGACAGAGACGTATGTAGTTTGCAAGAAGAGAAAAGCAAATACATAAATGCACGCAACGCAAGCCAAGGATTTTTCCTGCACTTTCATGTCGGCGGATCTCCGGTAGATAATCCATGCACAAGGGAAGCTGAGGGCATTAGCGATCTGAGTCTCGAGCAGGACGGTTGGTTGTTTGCGTCTTCCTTTCTTCATATATTTTAGTTGAGTTTGTTGTAGATTGAACGTGGCGAGTAAAAATTTTTGTGAGTTGTTGAGAATAGTAAAAGCAGTTGAGTGTTCTTTGTTGGATCTTATTTGACGTTGCGGCGGTGCTCCCTTTTTCTCGTGATAAGTTGTGGAAACGACAAGATAACTCGTGTTTATGTAAGTAACTTTTCGATTTGTGATTATCGATAATTGTCCATTTAGTAGATGGTTTTCAGAGTGGTTAAACATGATTGATTGTTGTGTACGGAAGTGATTCAAACTAGCATTAAATATTTACTCGTTTTGTTGATTGAACATAGGTGAGGAATTTCAACTGTCACCCTTACTTGACAAGCCGGTAACCGTTGATTTAGTCAGTTTTGGAGGTAGCAGCTGGACTATTGTTCGTGACGACTTGTGGTGTTGCTGACGTGAAGGCGAGAACAGAATTGTTCAGGAACTGAAGGAAGATGAAGGGAACCATGTTAGCCGTGGTGGTGGTTGTTGGGTTGGTGAGCTGCTTTATTGGAGCGGAAGCGGAGGAGTCGACTTTGCTTGCATATAACAATGCAACGAACCAAAACATGACAAAGGCAGAGTGGTAAGTTATTCATAGTTTATGGAATTCGACGATTTAATGGTGGCTGTTTCGCTATTCTATTAACATATTTAATAATTTGCAATTGCAAATATGATGATTAAGTTTAATAATAATTTGTTCGAAATTTAACAGGTGTGGATGTATAAAAAATGGAACTGGGCAGGAAGATGCTGCTACTCTGAAAGAAAATAAGATTGAATGCTTTCAAAAGGTGTTTGACGTTTATAACCGGTGAGTGTTGATATCTTGTACAATGAGTATTGTAAAAACAATACATAATTATTAATATACTTAAATCGTTGATGATATGTTATCCGCAGATTCCGGAAGGACTACAGCAAGGTCGAAAATTTCAATTGTACTGCTTTTTATACTGAAATTGCTGAAATTTCAACTACCACACCCGTCCCAACAACGACTTCCAATACTGTCAAACCCAACACATCTCCTGTGACCGACCCCGTGCAGAATGAATCTACAACTAATGAAGACAAAGTGGGTAGTTCGGATAACCCTGCCGACCCTTCCACTTCTGATGCGCCCGTTTCCAGTTCTGCTGCGCCCAGCGACACCAGCACCGAATCTCCTAGTGTCTCATCAAGCAGCTACCAACCAATCAGCTCAACCACCAATGCACCTACTGAGAAGGAGATTGACCCAAAAACTGAAGCTGATGGAACTAATCATCTCTATTGGACTCTGCCGTTGATCTGTGTATTGTTAATTGCAATGCTAATTGCGGGATTTCTTATCTATCGCTATACCAAGAAAGCAGGTAATTTATCGATTTATTTACCAATGTTTTAAAAGCATTACATACAAATTCGAAGGTAAAAGCAAAGGTTTTGAATGTTATATTCTCTTTCTGATATGATAGGGTACTTGCAACAACCAGCCAAATCTACCGTCAACGGGGAGTCCACCAAGAAGACCACAGAAGGAGTTTAATCGAATGTTGTTGTTTTTAGTGATTTTTACATTTCTATATTTTTAAGGTATTTTTTCTTTTGGACCATATATATATATATATATATTGTAAGTACAAGGAGATTGAAGATGTGTTGATATTGTAGTATGTATTAATATTAATTCTTGACTGACTGTTCCGGTTTCCGTTACAGCAAATTACCTTAAGAATACTACTAACTTTAATGAACTGTTTTTTATGGATACGAAAGTAATAATAGAATTAGTGTAATAATACTGGTATTACAATCAGAGTGTCATATTTTTAAAATGCGTAAAAAGCTAATGAACTGCAAGGTTGTATTAATAGTATGTATGAGCGTAAAGTGTAACCTGCCAATTTTACGGTCGTAGTTACATTGGCACTGACAGATGAATTCCAGATAAGAGTCGACAGCAATAGGTTAGACAAACCAAGTCAATGTATTTATATCTAGTTGAAGTAGTTGTAGTAACTTTTGTTTGGACGAATAAATTATAAATCTATATATGTATATATAAAAACTGAATCGAGAGTTTTGTTGGCTTTTTTATGTAGATGTACATATTGGTGACATAGATCTCGAATTTGGTTGGTGTAGGCAGGTGGCTAGTTATCATGTGCAATTTATGTAGTGATCGCTTGTTTTTGGTTCCAAATCCATGTTGTTGTTGTGTATTGAGATGTGGAACAATATGGGCAGGCGCTGTCGACATCGTAAGCTATAATGAAGTCCGTTTATGCTAAAATGGTTTAGGAGGATCCTGCATTATCAATTATCATGTACATTATTTTTTGGACAGTTTGTAGGCTTTACTTTACTATATTTCCCAAATACGCATTACGTGGGCTCCTCCAGTACATACGATCAGGCTAACAATAACAGCACTAATGACGATAATCCGGTTTTTGATGTGGTATAACAAGTAATTCGTGAATAATATTTAAATTGTATAAGCAATAATGTACGTACTTCGACCACCAATTTCTCCAATAATGTAGATCATTCCTGTAACTGACGAGTGGGAATTCAGGGAAATGCAAAGAGTAGGATGCCCTCTTATTCAAATAGTTACTGGACTAATGGTTGTAATAGCAGCTACTCTTTTGGTATGCAGTCTTTCTTGTCCTTTTGCATATGAACTGTCAGTCAACTTTTAATTCCATCCACTACCCATCACGTAGGGGAACCGTCATTTCAACAGGTTTCTAATTGGGTGTACTTGGCTGTTCTTTCGGGTCATCATACTCTTATTTTTACTGCCCCTTTTGAAAGCGTTGTGGAAGTCATCTCATGGACCCCATAGAAGATATGGGTTATATCTTGCGTTCAAAATAATATTCGATGTTTATCTCTTTGTCGTGGTTCGATACTACACTATGGAATGCTATGACTTATACAGGCAAGATACCTAATTTGATGAAGTAATCCTAAGAAGCTCATGCAAAAAATAGTTAACTCATTTGCCTACATATGCAAATAAAGATATCAACGAGCCGCCCATTCCGTCATGATAAGACGCGAGCACTCAATGTTCTCTAAAGCAGCTGCCAAAACCCAAAAGGTGGAGGAAAAACCTAAAAGAAAAGGAAAAAAGGACATTGCCACTCCAGACGATAAAAAAGATAAACGAGACAACAAAGCTGATCCAGCTAAAAAATCCAATTTGAAACCAATATCTGAGTTTAGGGATCATTATCATAAAAATGTTGCCGATGTGGAGGATGGTCCCATTCCTGTCTGGGATAGAAAAAATGAGATCACATTCTACGGAGAGAACTACACTGATTGGGAGCCACATGTGTTTCAAACGCGTTGGGAAATGATGCATGAGCAAGAAATCAAAGTCTTGAATACACTAAAAAGTTTAAATTGTAAGGAATTACTATTTCCATCTACTTTTCTACAAAAAAAAAACGATTATGCAAAAGATTGTTTTGCCTGTCTTGAACAGTAAAAAATCGTCAGAAAGCATCAATCGCTCCCCAAAATGATGGAAAAGGTAAAGAGCAAAAGTCAATGCCAACCATGGGGGATGGTGTCGGTATTAAAAAACGGAAATCCGAAGCGCCAGTAGCTGGTGACGGTCCCTCTGGTCCTTCCAAACGAAAATCCTCTGGACGATCTGATGAAGAACCCGGTGGAGGAGGAGGAAATAAGCCAGCAGCTCCCAATGAACTTGGTAACTCGAAACCAAACGAAGGTGGTAAGGTGAAATTCAGCCAAAAGGGTCGTAATCAAGGGGGCCCTCACAAACCTACACCGACGCGGAAGTCAAAAGAAAACCTGGCTGCTCCTGCAAACGAAGCTCCAGAGGAAGCAACGGGATATTTTGAGCTTGAGCTGCCTAAAATTGACGACGAAGCTCAGCCCACAACAGGGGAAGATGAGGGACCTCCAATAGTCATACAAAAAGGAAAGAAGAAAAATGCCAGCAAAAGACAAGCTGGGGCTGGAGTTCGGTTTAACAAAGATGTTTAGTTCATAACACCATCAGTTCTCCCATACAATGAATAATTAATAATTTTACCATACTAATTATTATTATTGCTAATATTGCAATAGCTGTAAGCACGATTTTTTTGGTATGATTTGATCTATAAAAAAATGCACTTCTTTTGCAATATCAAATCCACCTTGCTTTGCAATCGCAGAACAAAATGCAAAACCTCATCAAAAAAAGCATTTGCATCTGCTCTCCTTTTTACCATTTTCCACATCGGTCTTTGTTCAGCGAGCAGCAGAGGAGGGAAGTGGGAGACAAAAATCATTGAAACTTGCCTTTCGCACGCTTTTCAACTTTTTGCTGAGACATTCCGGCTAAGCTTTTCTGATTGAGCTGATGTTGATGTGTTGTGGATTGTCATTGTCAGTTTTATTTTGCTGCATCACGATATTTGGCTTGAAGAAGTTATCCAGTTGTCAATTGTTGTTCTAAAGGTAAACTATTTCAAATATTTATGTGGTTAAAGTGTTTGCTTGTAGTACATGTGTTTTTTAATTTAATTAGGTGTTTGTACTGCTAAAATTTCTAAATGGAGGTGTCATTTAATTTTGTTTGTTTGTTTGTAGGGTCAAGTTATACAGGTCACTAATCATAAGGTTAATTTAATTTTTACAGGTCTTGGCTTCGAATTTCGTCACATCAATTTTGATTGAAAATGGTAAGCAGTAGGTTTCAGAATTATTGTAATGTTGAACTATGTGAATGATGCGATGAGAAGCTAATATGCTTTTGTTTTGTTTTTGTAGTCAATTTTGTCGTATAATGGAGGTGCCGTGGTGGCAATGAAAGGGAAAAACTGTGTGGCTATTGCAGCAGATCGAAGGTTTGGTGTCCAGCTCCAGACGATTGGAACTGATATGGATAAGATTTTTGAAATTGGACCTAAGCTCTTTGTAGGCATTCCCGGTTTGGCTACTGACACGCAAACTGTACATGAGCGGTTGAAATTCCGAACCAACGTGTATGAGCTCCGTGAAAATCGACCAGTGACACCCCAAGTTCTGAGTGCAATGGTTACTAACCTCCTTTATGAGCATCGGTAACAGAATTGAGATATTGAATTAGTAACATTTTTCGTGCCCAGTTTATAACGGCAATTCATGAGTAATGTAATTCTAATTATCGTTATAAACAGCTTTGGACCTTACTTTGTGGAACCAGTTATTGCTGGACTGAACCCCAAAACCAATGAGCCATTTGTTTGCGGATTCGATGTGATTGGATGTCCTTGTGAGCCTGAAGACTTTATTGTGTCGGGTACCTGCGAGGAACAGTTACTAGGAATGTGTGAAAGCTTGTATGAGCCAAATCTCGAGCCGGATCAATTATTTGAAACGATTTCACAAGCCCTTGTCAACGCTTGTGATAGAGATGCTATTTCTGGTTGGGGAGCGAAAGTATACATCATGTAAGCAATAAAAAATAATTATTATTTGTCTAGTTAGTCGCTATTTAGAATGTCGGTGCTAAATTATGTTTGTTTTTTCTTCCCAGTGAAAAGGATAAGGTCACCATCCGCAAAGTACGAACCCGTATGGATTAATTTCCATCTTCAGTTATTAACAGCGTATTACTATGTATTCTAAGAATATAACAGGTTTTTCATTTTCATTATAATGTTAAAGGAGAAAAATTATCGTTTTATCTTTGATCTGGTTACAGTTTTGTAAGTAATATGGGAATAATATCCACTGCAAGGTGATTTTGGTCTTAATAAATAAATATCTTTCCAAGTTATTAGCAGTACCAGTTAGCGGTTCGTTTATGTAGTGAACTGTCTTATTTATTGCAATGCTTAATTTGATGAATTGGATTTGTAGACCTGACTGAGGTCAAATTTGTACATTTGGTATATTCGGGGTTGTAACGGAACGCAGCATACCTTTCAGTTGTATTAATTTAGGACGCATGTATTCAGGTACAACTTAATTTTTTCATTATTTTTCATAGTATGTAGATAGTATGTGGTTTCGTATGGTTTGTTAAGCCCCCAGTTTCGTTACACCTGAACATATTCAGTAGACATTACAACTTGAAGCAAAGCATTTTAGCAAACTTATTTTGACGTTTTAAATTATAGCTTTTACGGAGAAATTGAAAAGTTGTAATTGTGTCTGATGGCAGATGTTCTCCTCTTCCTGGTACCAAAGCTGGTTTCATCTATCACCATCACATATTATGAATTTTTTCAACTTTTATGAAGTAAACGTTTTCATGAACAAACGAGAATTGAGAGCATGAACAGAAAGATAAACCAATATCATTTTAGTTAATCGAATCAATTTATTCTATAGTATTAGATTCAGATTAAATAAGCAAGCTACGGAATCGACATTCACTATTTTCATATTCATAAAATTACTCTAAAAGTTGATACTTTATTTGGTGTTAGTGTTTTATTAATATGTGATTAAATGTAGTAAAAAGTAGGAACCCGTGTGCGCTCCCAACTTGGCCTTGGTAATAATTGAATAGTAGACTAATGAAATTATCATGCATGCATATTGTTGGTCTGAGTTTCCATTATTTGCGCTTCTAAATAAATTGCCGTCACGAAAACAAAAGTACAGGTGTATGCATGCAAGGCAAGAAGCTTTGCCACAACTTTTATCTGCATGTGTGAGTGAACACAAAGTATCAGAATGAGTTGACAAAGTTATGAAGCGATAACCCGTCAACATCATGTTAACGTGATGAAAGATGACACGCCGTATGCGATCCTATGCACGCATTCCAGTTGAGAAATGTGATAATAATATAAATCACACAAACGGTAAGGTAAAAACTGCCGCAATGTTAAAAAGAATGAGCGCATACCTATTATGTTATGTACCTACCAAACCAACTATGTATATATAGTTATACATTTTTTAAGCTTGAAGCCATGCATTGCCGCACGATGCATGACTTGTTTTGTGGCAGATATTTCTTGGAGCTAAATTGCAGAAACCTTAAAATACGCATTACCATGCATTGTTGGTGAGATATAATACATAATATACAATACAGCATTTATGGTTATTCTACTCGTACCTCTGACTTCCACACAAACGTTGGGATTCAGAGAATCTCACAACAAAAAATAACCTTCACTTATCTGGTTAATGTCGCCATGTCCTCTTTCTCAATTTTTGTAGCATACTATCAGACTCACTTTTCTTGAGATTTATTGTATCATATCGTTTCTCATCTCAAACAGCTCACTCAATTCTGTAATGCTGTAAGTCAGTATCAAAAAGTGCAGTTAAGATCAAGCGTTAATCTAGTTAAGAAGCAAAAGCTCGTCAGTACTTACTCCCACCAATACTAAATGCAAGTCGAGCAGTGTTGGGAAGTGCTTAAACGCAATGCATTCATCCGTGCTATATACGAATGGAATCAATGAGTTCTTGAAGAAATAGCTTTACAACGTTATCTTGACTGTGGTTGCTTCCATTCCAATCTCATGCAAAGCATATCTGCATGCAATTAGTTTCATGCTGATTTTGCTAATTTTGAGTGCAGAATGTGCATGTGCTCATTCTTTGTTATATTCTGAACTCCTTTCAACTACTCGCACGGTTAAGTTTAAAGTTAGGTACACTGGAAGTTCACATCCTCCAGACAGACGCCTCTTAGTATTTGGCACGACTTGACGTGATAATGAGTAGAACCTATAATATAAATACAATGTGAGGTGTTGTGTACTAAAGTACTATGCTCCTGGAAAACCAACAATCAAGGGCCGTTGTAATTCCAACATTTATATGACCTACCATTTGCATCGTGGCATCCTAAACAATGATGGAACGAAGGGTTGCGGCTGAAAATTTGAAGGTTAGATAACAGTGTTCGGCATGAGTATGTGAAGTGTATTGTGTTTGGTACGTGCTTATCAAGGGTGCTGCTGCGTGGTAAATTCCCACCCAAGAATATTTTTTGTTTTCTAACTTGAAGATATTTACGAACTATTGCTCCGTGTTGGTGAGTTTTATATATAAAAAATTTGGTCAATTAATTTAATATGGAAATCGGTGTAGTTGAAGCATTTCGAAAGTTCCAAGAAGACACTTCAACCGAAATTGAAGCTTCTGGTTAAATCTTTGTTCATGCAATTCTGTGGCCGGATGTAATGCATACAACATTTAGATGCAATGTAAGAATTGGTAAAATGTAAGCGTGCATAACAGCTTTTTAGTACTTCATTTCATTGATGTCACTTTGTGTTGGGTTAATGAAATGCTGGGTATCGTCGTAAAATTGCATGATTTTACATACCATTTATAGACTGCATTGAGAGAATGCAGTAATAGACACTGGCGCAACCACAAAAACCAACTGTAGTGTTAGTGTAGTACTTGTTTCCGGGTCCGATTTTGCAGTTTCATCAAGCGTCATTAAGTGTGGAAAGCTGAAAATCCCATACACTGTGATTGATTACGTTTTATGACTTTATGACTTTATCAGCATATTCAATTTCGTTGAAGCTATTCGTTTACACCGTTTTTGAACAAAGCTTTAAAAAGTAAAAACATAAATTTCGACGCACTAAGTATATGCAATGCTTATAGTGCTTTATGCATAGTAATTGTAGCATTGTAATGCGTGTGGCTGGCTGGATGAAAAGTTTAAAGTGTATGTATGCGCATGTCTTTGATGTTAAATCAGGGATTTTATGTTAGTAAGCTATTTTATTGACAAGATCACTACAGGTTGGATGAATAAAATCATTAGCATCTCTGTTGAATGGAGCAATTTTCTCTTCTGATTTTTAACTTGCCTATGCTGCATGTATTAATAACAACATTTATTTAGCATCATCGAACTTCTGTGCATGCTTGAGCATTGTAGACACTATTGCGTACCAGTGTATCTTTTATCTCGTTGTGTTAATTGAAATGATAAGTACGGTGAGGTCATTTCATCTCTTCCACCAAGAGGTTACAAACCCGACATTGATTCATGATACTTTTCTATTTATTTTTCATATCATTCTTCCCACATGATAGATTTTACATTATCAGTATCAGTTAGTACGAGGAATGATGCACATAGCCCAGCACTGATTTTGTTGTTAAAGTTGTATCATTCGTCAGTTGCATTTGTCCTGCAATGTTGAATGTTATGTTTGATCCTTTATGCAGGTATCTAAAACTGCATGTAAGACAAGGGAAATCGAGGATCTTCGCCGTGCATGTCTGGTAGCGACATTTGGATTTGAACTGGTTGGAGGTTAGCCAGGTCAACTTGGAAAATACATGTCAACCTACACCGTACCTCAACCCGAATCACCGATTATAAGCGCTACAGAAGAGGATGTAAAAAAAAGCCTAAAATATTCTCAAGAAATACCGTGACTGAGCTATGAAGTGACATTGATATTACCGGCCAACTTTGTTCCTTCTTTGTAAGCTGAACAGCGAAATCAGTAATACTCGTTCATTTACATATGTCAAGTGGTGTCATTTGACTGGATTTCATCACAGATATCAAGCGTATTGGCAGTGAGTGCATGTTTGTCCTATAAGAGTGCATTATCATTGCTCAAGGACACGGGAATTGAAATGCGAATAAATGTGAGGTGCAGATTGTAGATAAAGTTTTAACATTACGATCTTTCTATAATCCAATATGCCAATGCAAGTGTAGCTACGAACTCAAGACTTCTTTAATAATGTTTGTTTTAATTGCGTTTCATACAGCAGCATCCTCTTAATTCCGTGCATGAATTGGAAATACAAATACCTATGTAGCAGATTTTATTTCATGACGATGAATGCGAACTTTAGTCTAAGGAACAGTTGACGCAGCATTCTGATAGTCAAAATAGCGTGCTCGCAGATTTCAGTGAATTTGTTCGTTTCGTGTTTGTAGTTTAATTTAATGTTTAAAAACATGTCGGTGGCAAGCCTGAAGAACTACAACCGGCGACTTCTTCCCAGTAGAACGAGTGTACAATGCAAATCAATTTTATATATTGGAATCACGCTTGCCATCCTTTGTGCACAGTCTACAGTCGCGAACCCCGAGGTGAGATCATCTAATCAAACGAACATCGGTGTTGCAAACACTACACATGAGGACGTAGAAATAGAGAGTTCACAGGAAGATGACTATTATGCAGAAGAGTAAGTTACAAAGTGGATGTCATGTAAATTTAATATGACGTGAGTTGAGCTTGAAAGCGGATATTGAAACAAGTCGTGTATTTTGTAGGGAATATAATAATAACAGCACCAGTTGGAGAGACGGAAACTGGAGAAGACAGGACAATTCTAAAATTGCCCAGGTTGTCGTCTATTGCTCTGTAATTGTAATTGCACTTGCGGGAGTGCTAATAAAATACTTTGTCACGCAATATGAAACCTCCCAGATGAAGGCTCAAGAGCAACTAAGTTCGTAAATCAAACTATTACATGCAAAAAATTCGCCTGGTTGTTGATACGCATTAAATTAACGTAAATGCAATAAAATAAAACCTTATGAATTTTAGATTATCACCGACTTCAGACCGCTTAAGACGCACCAAAGGAATAATGGTTAGTAATCGGCTACACTCCATGACCTCGTCTAAAATCTCAGACTGCAATTAGCTTGGTACCATATCAGCTTTAAGGTGGTTCTTTCTCGGGAACTTCCTTCAATTTATGACTGGATCTCCAAGACAGACAACTTGAAATTGTTGTAATAAAATTTTCACACAAAAATGCATTTACTCTTAGTTATATAGTATCGCATCACCCGTCTACGAAACAGTGACTGTTCAATTATTGTAATCAAATTATGTGTCTTTGTGTTTTCTTTATTGGCATACTTTTTTGTAGTCAACAATTTATTTTTTAAGTTTATGTTATAATAAAAAAGTTTGTATTGTTATCCATTCCTATAGGCAGTTTATGAACCGTACCGTTCGTTACTATATTGTTTAGGTCAAGTTCAGTTATCAATACCAACGTTTTAATTACCTAGTTCAATACATTTACAATTCAAATTCAACAATTATTACATATACATGATTAGAATATGCGAGTCTATAAACTCTCAAATGCATTCACTCATCAGGATAGAGCCAAGGAGAGTAAAAGTCTTTATAAAAAATCCTTTTTGGTCTATCTATACATACATTAACATTTCAATTTCAAATTAAAGTGGAATAGCTCGATTGGTTTTTTACCTAACTTTTCAAGGGTTCTAAAAGATATAGTATAATCATGCTCTTTCATCCTACTCGTATTCCAATGACACAATACTACACATTCATACAATTAATTACACATGGTTCTTCACAGAAATTTCAACCCGGTAGAAAATATTTTTTGGAAGATGAACATCCAAGGAAATGCCATCTCTTATCTAAACATCATTGTGAACACACTCATCAATACAGAGTAAACTCAAATTCAAAGCACCTTCTATCGTTCTGCAATTTTATACTTACACAATGCATAATATTCAATACAGGCATTTCCTAAATATGCACTTACAGATCCAATGCGATATACTATATCTCTGCTTTAGAGGCGTACAATTTCGTGCAATTCAGTTATATTTACAGTGGCAACCCTTCCTAAACGCAGTGACTGAAACTATCACATAATTAGGCGGTACTTGGTACTGGTGCATAATGGTGCAGAGAGTTTTATTATTATACATGCATAAAATAACCAATTAAGCACCAGTATTATCTACTACCACCAACAATGAAGTCTATCACTTTAATTAATGTTAGATTAAATACGTCTACAGCAAGGTACCTTTTGATAGACTGATTATTAAATTTTTCCATAAATAATGTAAAAATTAATAGCACCAAATTGGCACCAACATAACATAATTTGCTTAGACATTGACAAGGAATCACTTGAACTCACTCGCACACTTTAACCTTACCACAAAAAAATTATTGAATGCATAGGAGAATACAGAACACACATAATAATTCTTCCTTGGATGAATACATACGTTTCGTTGGTCTCCAATCTATATGATGCATCCCTTTGAAAATAACACTTCCGGAAGCAACGCCTTTTTGCAGAATTATTCTCTCCAACTCAAACATTCAACATTATATACACATACTTTTTATATAGCTTGCCATTGAAAACTAATCTCCAGCCTCTTTTTTATTGCCTACAGATACTTAGCGTGAAGTATTAAACAATATAATATGAGATTCACAATAGTCTATTTCTTCACTTACATATTCCTATCATTTTTATTATATTATGCATTTTTATTGGCAGCAAAAGATACTGATCGCTGATCATCTATATTTTATGTACAGTCAAGTCTAGAAAACACTTTATGTGTAAAAATCTCATCTCTATGTAAAAGAAGATTGAGTTGGTTTAACTAACTACCCCAAACTTCACAGTATGTTGCAGGTTGCATCTGACTACATTTCCACTTATTGAACTGATGCATTATATACTTAACCTACTTTTCTCTTTGCATTTTTAGATATTAATGTCGTCATCATATACAGTTAGTTAATACATAATAAAAGTTTGCGTGCAATGAAAGTTTGTGTCTGACTACTGATGCGTTTTTGGTGTAGAGTGTTTTGGCAATATTTTGGCAGTTCCTGTTTATACTTTTAGTTTGTCTCGTGTGAGTAAGGTTGAATTCTATGTACACTGGTGAGTGGTGGCATGGACCTTGAGGAAATGATGTGTGTACGAAGAAATGACACAGTTTTACTTTAACAACGGAATAAGTGTGGTCACTAAGAAAACGAACCGCTGCTGAACAGGTTTGGTGATCAATAAAATGGATTTGCATAGGTTATAAATGTAAGCATCTAAAATGCACTGAGATGTAAACAAAGAAACGGATTTTGCATAAGACGAGGACGAGTCACTTACAAGTTACAAAAGCTTGGGTATGATGAATACAGAAGGTAAGTAATTTGGAGGATGACAGAAGTCATAATCGTTAGAAAAGAGATTTCTCGTCTTATGAGAGGGCCATTACCGTCAGCGATGAAAAAGAACTTTCTTTTTTCGTAAGAATAGAGTGAGACAGTTAAAAGCAAAAAACCGCTGGTGCCCAGAGGTTTTATACATACATAGATAGATGTTAGACACAAAATGAGGATGTGCAAAGTGGAGAAAAGTTAGAGTTTACTTTTGCAGATTATGAAATGAGCAAAAGGATAGGGAACTAGGAAAAACGTGATATGCCGGCGAAAGGAAAGGATTTGTGAACAACTTAATTTGCAAATAGGTACCTATCAACATGAACCTATCTATGCATACTTTCACTTTCATCTTCTACTTGTTACCGTAATAATAAGTAATATATGATATTGCACTTGGACACTCAAAATATATCTTCTCTACTCACTCCATCCAACCAACAACTTACTGCACAAGTTGATTAAAACGGGAGATGAAGTTGCTTACAGGGTAATGTGCATTCGTTTTAATTGACTTCAACTTTTATTATTTCTTAAGAGATTTTTCTCCAAATTTACCATGAGCTAATCTCTCAACGGAAGCAACTGAAAGTAGCCTACTTTTGGCCAACTTCCGACAAAGTATGATGTTGGAACTTTAGTAAAATTAATTAACTCACTGATCCAGTTGAGGTTGCGTAGATGAAGGTGAAATGGTGTTTTATTGTTTCCGTTTAGGTCGATACTGACTGATCAACTAAAGGCCCCTTGATAATGAACAGTTTGTAAAGATGTTGGTAGTTTACAAACTTATTTTTGCAGGATATCTGCATAACAGCAAGCTTTTTTAGTAGTCTACAAAAACAACCGTAAATTATCTCAAAAGTTCATTTCCTTTTGTGCTCCCATATTTAAAGTGTTTTAATGGTATAATATGACTGCTTTCTAAATCAACATTTCATATATGACTCTATGTACTATATGTACATATATTTATGATGTCTGTATGTAATAATACCTCTATAACTCACATGAGTAGCTAGTTTGTTTGACGATGTTTTCTCTCTCTTTCATCACACGTTTAAAAAAAGTAAGTTGATCTTCTAGAAATCAAATGCAATTTACGTAGTTTCGCAAGTTGAACAAAAGTTGTCTACACAGTTGTAACGCGATCTACCTCAACATACTGTTCCATTTGGGGTTGCGATTGTCAGCAAACGATCTCCCTGTGACTGCTTGTCCCCGTCCCATAAAACATTTCTTCAGTCGGTGTTCTCGAGCTCATCAGTAGTTTCTCACGACGCTCATCTCGCTTTCTCTTACATAATAAACAACCAAAACAGCAACTGAGCACAACGATAGCTATAAGTGAGCCAGCAGCAATATACAAGTAAGTTCTTGGAATAGGAAAATATTCACAGTCTGCCTCATCATGGCCTGAAGGGCAATGTTCTATCCCATCACAAAATAACGCGGGACTGATGCACGCATTGAGTTCTGGACATTTGAATTTAAAGCAGACATCATCCTCCAACTCTCCCACTGAAGATGAAGAAGTGACACCGGACATTCCATTGGTTCCGGTGTGGACTCCGAGCCCAGTTCCCCCAACCCCAGTTTTACCTCCACCGCCGTTGTCTAGCGGAGTTAGGATTTTTGTGATTCCATCAGGGCTGAGCTCAGATAGGATCCCAATGGAACCTGGAATGGCCCCGTAATGATAATTAACAGCAAGTGGTTCATCTTTCCTCGAAATTTGAAGCCACTTGACTTGATACTGCCCCGCGGAGCCGGTGCCCCGAGAAACCAGTTCGACAATGAGCTGGTTTGATGAGGCAAAGTGAGACCAGTCTAGATGAGGATTTTCAGCAAAGTTTGGGAAGTTGTTGGAGTACCAGCCTTCACTAAATATTTCCACATGGGAGGATGCGGAAGAGGAGTCTTCGGGACAAATCACTTGTAATAGACGACCATTTGGACCACCGGTGTAGACGAGAATCCGATTCCGATTCCCGCAATGCTCCTGCTGAGGCTGTTGCTGCTGATGATGCTGTGAAGTTGAAGAGGATTGAGATGATGAGGAAGACTGAGAGACTGAGGATTTCTTTGAAGAGCCGTAGTGTTTCCGTGCTTGGAATTTCTTCATGGTTCGTCCTGGTATTGTCATAAAGATGTAGTGTGAAGGACTTTGTGGGTCAATTTCCCATGGAAAATGCTCACAACTTTTGTGGGGGTACTTTTCAGGGATTTTCAAGATGATTTCTCCACTTGCTGAACGAAGTTTCTGGGTTCGCGGACAGTCGGCTTGTTTCATGAACTCGTACCTGGAATAGAAGCAGAAACATGATCATAACATGGAAAATTATAAACGAGCGAATTTGCACACATGTACACTTTCCCAACTCTCCACAAAGTACTCAAAAAGGTGTACTCGAGTGTAAATTGGTAATTTCTCTAAACCTCAGCAGCAATTGTTCATCTAGTGTGGTTGCTAGATGTTCATATAATACTTATTTATGAATCTCATTCATGTGCAGTGCCCACCAGCCGTGTTTTAATATATTGGGTATACTTTCAAAGTTTTAACTGGAACTAGATTTCATTCGGTTGCTGTGATCATTCTCGTTTTATCAAATTTTAACAGCTTTCCAGACATTAGTATTACGAGAAGAATTCAGCAATTCAGCAAGAAAACTGCGCATAATAAACCGTGCTAATATACGTAATATTAGAATTTTGCTTAGTCTATGCAGATTTCGTTTACATTCATGCAGTTCTATAATACCCACTAAATATGCTCTTTGAGGTGGGTGCTTGCGCTTGCAGATAAGGGACACACATGAGGATATATATTATATGTTTAATTTTGTTTTACTGTGCTTTCTCCGACGTCTCATAACACCTTTTATATAGCAATGTGATAACGAGAAGAAGCCATCTGTATGTGCTATTATAAATTGTAATCAGAGCCGTAGCTAGGATTTACTGATCAGTAGTCCGGCCTGGACCAAACGAGTATAAATTGCCTAAAAACGGCTAAAATATAGCAAATTTTAGGAAATTCAATGGACCAGTTGCCGTCCGGCCTGGACCCGGGGGTCCCCCTCGGGCCCCCATCGCTACGGCACTGATTGTAATTGTATCAGAAATCCGCTTTTTGCATTAATATTAATGCTGTTGTTATATTGCGTCATTATCTCCCTCAGCACAACTGCCAGTGTGGTGAAAGCCTCACTAACCTTGTAAGAATGCTTTTGCTCAATTGAAAGTAATCCATGTTTTCTCTACTTCAAAACCACATGCAGCCACATTGAGCCAAAAAAGCTAAAAATAATTTATTTTCAAATTCATCATCCCAGCCAATCTCGCTATCTACACTTTGCACAACATGGACCGTTGCCTACGTCTACCTAACAGCCCATTCTCCAGATTCCCTGAAGTAAGCTTGCATTACGTATATTGATCGATTCAATGAAATGCTATGGACAAAAAAACGAAAAACTACGAACTACAAATAGCAAGCAAATCAGTTTCGATACCTCTGAGCCTATGTATTTACGTGTAGAGGAAATCAGTTTTTGAGCTCACATGCGATATTTTTTTTTGAAAAGGGGAAAGATTTTGAATAGGGTGTTTACACATAAATATTTTTATGATTTACAAACATTTTCAGTCCGGATTGTATAAATAAACGATCATTTTCATCATATATGAATTTACGCATTAATACCATTTACCATTAGTACCTTCAAACGAGGGATTTTCACCTGTAATAAACCACATTCACTTTCTTATTCCATTTGCGTTTTCTACAATACATATTTTCTCATTTTCTCGATAGTTTTTTTACATGAATAAACTAACAATGAAATATTCGATACAAAACAGAAACGTCACAAAGTCTCAATGCAACAGCAGCTTAATGCGAGTTCGATTGTAATGGGTGTAAATGATCCAAGAAGACGACGGCTAATAAGACAGGTGTAACAAAGTAGCTGACAAGTAGAAAAGAATCTGTATAATTGGACAACGTAACTATACATTCAAACATTACATTTACAGCTCATAAGTTAAAACTACCAATGTTTGTGAATTCCATTGCAAATGAATTTTTATGAACACCTCTCTTACTCTTAGCGAGGGTTCGTTCGGGTTCTTCTTGGCTAACATATATAAGTCAGAGCCATATTGTGCAACACTAATTTGACGTTTCTTCGCACTTCCGTAGCAGGAAAGACAAACTGAGTGAGTCGTACAAAGTTATGCAAAAGTACTTAATATAGCAATACCCTATATCATCTTAAACGGCTGCATTATTATTAAAAGATAGCTTTAGGCAATCTCAGTCTCTTAAGCAGTATCGTATCATGGAAGTGACAGCTGGTTGAGTATCTATTCTGCTTTCACTCCTTTCCTGAATTATCATCCTTTTCAGCTGCTTTCAGATGAATACCTATTTGAGGTATTTGCCCATGCCCCCTCACAAAGGTATGTGTAGCACCGAGATAGTGTGAGCACAGAAGTCAAGCCAATTTTCAACTCAGCTCTGCAGAGTAGGAAGTCGGGAATAGGGAAAATGAAAAGTGTCTACCTCAAAATATCGCGAAGCAGCTGCTACATCTCCTTAATGTTACATATAACTTTCACTTGTTAGTGAAATATGAAGAGTCTATTTCAACACAAAGTTGAATGTCGGTGCTTTCTCCTTGTCAGTTGATATGACGCAGTGAACGGGAAGACGGGAGACCCAAAAGGTAAAAGTTACGCAAAATCTGCCTCCGCCACAAGAAAAGCTGGATAATGCATGGCATATGCAGATATAGATAATATGTTTATGTTGGCTGCGTGCGAAGACCTATTTTATAATAAACCTCTTTAAATACGAGCTTTTCTCTGCTTCACTGAATTCTCATTTGTCTATGGGGTGTAGTAGTAGCTGCCTCTCAAAAGCAATATCTTGATTTCTGCCGCTCGCCCCGTGCTAAATACTAAGCTTGTCTCATGGAGAAAAGCCCATTTTACGGATTTTATGCACAGATCATTTTCCTACGCTTCAAAGGTTAAGTTAAGACG
>JAQGAP010001125.1:0-22760 GCA_034697805.1 Orchesella bifasciata | reverse complement strand
CTATCTTGCGCTTCATGCGTGGAAGCTTAAACCCCAAAATCTCAGCGATAGGGCACCAATACAAAAAACGAAAAGCAACATTGAAATCGCAATTAAAAACTACCTTTATGGCTAGGCTGTGAAGAAAATTGGTGATTTAGTAGCGCTCGGAATTCCATCAGTTGGTAAAGGCAACCTCGCTGAAGAGTTTCTTCTTCTTACTCCAACGTTAGATTTGACTGAGCTAAATATTCCCCAACAAATTGGTTTTCTCTTATTTATGGCTCGTCCGTCAGCCGCTTTCTTTTACACATTTTGCGTGGCCTTTGTTTCATGAAGAACGAGAGGGAGCAAGAATTGTCTACTGACAATCATTGAGTATTATGATATACAGTTTAGATATTGTGCATGTGCATTGTCTCGTGTACTGAATTGCATGTAAGTACGAAACATTGTGAAACGGTTCTAAGGCGAAAGCAGGAAAACGAAGAGAGTCCAATAAACACTCACGTACATTCACACATTTCCCAACAGGGAGAAAGTGGAAACAGGATTTATTTTTTTCTTAAAAGAATAGGATTTTTCTTCGGTTGTCAAACCTCCTCTTTCGTATAGAGAGATTTCTATTGCTACATGCGTGTATGTGTGTTTGACATGGGCAATCTCCTCTCACAAAATAAATACAATGTGCCCCTAGCAAGGCATGTTTTTTTCAACTCCGTCTGTATATTGCTTCTTGGATTGTTGTGAGCTACCCTAATTCACTGCTCGCTACTTGATAGTGCTTCTTCTTTGGTATTACATCAATTTATCCGTATTATGCAACCGGATGCAAAAATACATGTACCTTTCTTTCCACCACTCTACTCTTCATGCACACACACGTACACATACAAGCTGGTATCAAATGGAGTGAAAGAGGTCCCTGTTGACGATCTTGCTTTTCTATTTCAAACCATCAGACTTCAGGCTCTCCAAATCTTTTTTTTTCGCAAGAGTAGTGCATTGGTGGAATAAGATGCTCCTTTTTATTCCTCCCTTCTGAGGAGGAACTCAATGGATGAAACGTGTTTAAAATTTCCAAACAATATATCTTTACGAAGTATATACATACAAGCATGATATAGCCCATTCCATGTACTCTAACTCTGCCTTCTTTCTTCCAGAAATTATTCTTGATCTGACCTGATCTAAACATGCTCACTCACGCACAACAACAAGAAACAGAGAGCTACTTTTCAATCGAAGATGTATTCATTTCCACGTGGACCTCTCTCTTGGCGTTGGAAATCGGGGAATTGTTTAAGTTGGAAGAATTTGAAATGAAATATAAGTTCATTTGCTCCAATAGAATGTGGAAAATGGTGAGTGTGCTATCTTTCTGTTTAGGATTTGAATTATTGTGGTGTGTGATGATAATCACAAACCAAATGTAGCGGAGTAAGAGGAAAAAGAGAATGGGCTTCAACAAAAAAATTCCCTTCGCATTTTTCCATGTCATAAATTTGTAGCAGTTGAAGAAAAACAAGTCATCAAGTTTATATGCAAAGAATGCAAAATGGAATGATATGATGATGATATTGGGTATATTACGAAAGGAAGCAAAGCATGAAATAAAAACGAGGAGAGGAGAAATAGCGAGCTTTAGCTGGGTTGGCTGAGCAAAAGAGCAAAATATTTTCTTGCTTTATCCTATCTATATCCTTATGCATCGTTATTATCATGGTTGGGTGAGCTGCATAATTTCA
Source organism: Orchesella bifasciata (assembly GCA_034697805.1). Taxonomy (NCBI): domain Eukaryota; kingdom Metazoa; phylum Arthropoda; class Collembola; order Entomobryomorpha; family Orchesellidae; genus Orchesella; species Orchesella bifasciata. The sequence goes on along the minus strand of JAQGAP010001125.1, from coordinate 21,033 downwards.
AATTAAGTTAGTAGTGTCGAGGGAAGAAGAGAAGGATGTAATGTAACCATGTAGCCGTGCGTGTCCTGCTTGCACTGGACAACTGCGGGTTTTTGCGGTCGCAACATAACCAAAGAATTTTTAGAAGTTCAAGTGGAAAAGGGATTTTTATCCCCATATTACACTAGGTAGCTTTGTTGTTACATGAGTGAAGTCTGGAGGAAGGAGTGCTTTGTTCTACCAAATTTGAAATTATAGTTTTGAGCTTGAAGCTTGACTACTACTGTAGCATGTGTATTGTGGGGAAATGTAGAGAGTGCATTTCAATTCCATTCCACTTCTATTTACATGGCATTGTTACAGGGGAGACTTGAGGAATGCTGACACTTGATTCTCCTCATTTTCTAGGATAAAAGGAAAGAGAGGTGGGAGTTGTTTGATGGCTACGAAATGTAACAAAAATTGAGTGCTCGTGATGGAGCTATGTGGAGGCGAAGGTCTCCATTCGACTCTGTTTAAAGTAGCTTGCTTTCATTTTCAGGGTGAAAGACGCAGGTGTGTGTTAAATGAGCCCAAAGTTTATTCTTCCTTTTTGCGAGGGAGAGAGATGAGATAAAATGGATGAGGGTAATTTCGGAGGTGAACAAAAAATACACACAACTTCATGTGTTCTACCGTAACCAAATCATATACCACACCACTACCATCATTGTTTTACTTACATGTAATAGTTCACTCTGCGTGGCTTAGTTTGTTGCTAAGCATTGGATCCACAAGAAAGAAGGTTGAGGATCTTGATGATGACCGATAAGTTAATCAATGAAAAGTCGGCGTGGATCACTACCGTGCAATCCCAGTTCCATCAAGGATGTAGGGGAATGATGAGGGTGCTTACAACGTAGATGCCTATCGTTACCATGTGCATTCCTTGTGCTAATTAATAGAATTTGCGTTTAAACAGTTAATTTTCAATCAATTTCGTATTTCATTACGTTATTTAGGCTTAGCCTTTAAACTCAGCACTGCAGAGTGTTCTCTTGACATTCTTCTATATTTTCTTACAACAGCATGATCTTCAGCTTCTCATAGTCAGTAGTTTCCTTTCCCTTGTTGAAAAGTAGGATAAAGCCATAAAACCTTGTCTCACAAGCTTTTCCTGCTTCCTTCAAATGAATGCCTATCTTTCAAGCAAAAGTGTTTACTTACTCTAAGTTTATGGGCAACCTGAAATGCGAAAAACCACAAAAATTTAGTTACCTACTTTTGTGTTACTTGCTAAAAAATTAAATTCCATCTCTATTATCCATCTCCATTTCTAACTAAGTTGGAAAATAAAACGGGTTTCCTTCTCTCAGATTCGTTTTTGTGTAATGAGCTCTTGCACGCAAAGAGGAGCACACACAATGGTCTGTCCCGCTCATGACACGTTTGCATAATAATACAATTTCCTTTTGTGTTCCTTGAAAAGTGACGAGACTCGCTATTTTTTCCCAGTGACGAGATGCAGAGGAACCACAAGAAGGAAAAAAGTCAACGGACATTTGGATGTTTGTTTCATCTCCCATGATGATGATGATTCTTCGAGTTCAAATGAAAGGAGAGTTGGCTACCACTTACTTGAAGGGTTTCATATGTCGTTTGACAAAGCAGCATAACAAGACCATCATCATATTATGTACTTTTTGTAAGTAGGTAACGTTTCTAGTTCAACACAAACAAAAAAAACGAATTACATTATTTTCTGCTTGGGGAAAAGACGAGTTGTCCGTTATGACTAGATGGAGAAGAGAGTGAGATAAGGGCACGCCAAAAATGATTGAACCGATGATGAGCATGTACTTGCAACAGACAAGAATGTTGATTTGATGATGATTCAATAGAAAAAGCGTGAAAGAAAGGGATTCATTCTATATCCAATTTCAATTTTACTGGACCATGAAATATGAATCCAGTTTAGAATGAGACGGAACGATGAATAAGCTTGGAATATGTATTTCGTGCAAGCATCGCCTCCAACTCCAACACTTCAAACTGCCAATTTTTGAAAGAATATGCGTCGATGGTCTTATTAATCCAAGAAAGGATGAGAGGCCTTCACATGACTCAAGCCTCCTTTTTCTAACAACCCATTTAGAGTGGGAATAGACAGATTTTGTTAATATATCCAAAGAGGCAGTTTTATGTGGTGAAAAAGGTAATTAAAGCGGAAACCGTGATGTGAGGTCGTAGATGAGTGTGAAATCTGATGAAACGTGCTTTCACCTTCTGGAAACTCCTAAGTTCTAACTGCAGTGTGTGGAAACTGTAGCTGGGCTCTATCTACTGCTTTCCCTCAGCTACTACTCGGATACTTATCCGTCTCCTGCTTTTATGTTTGTTTGCGTTTTTTTTTGCTGAGGTGCTCAGCTCGTAAAAAATAGGATGTGGTAGTAGATGCAATGGATTTGTACTGCTGCTGAAAGAAAAACCAAGTTATAGCCCCATACGATTACGCCTTGTACATAAAAAATATCTTTAGAATTTTGCACCCATTTTAACAGGGAGAAAAGTGATCCGAAATATGTTGTTCCTTTGCTTTCCCCTCAAACTGGACTGGAGAGTGAGAGAAAATAAAAAGCCATTATTTCCGAATCCGCTTTTATTTTACATTTATTCTCCTCGTAATGGTCTCACATAAAATGAGGATCAAGCTTTCCTCAACTGGAAATGTCTTTCTTTTTCCTCTTTGTTGATACATTACTCTGTCCTGTCCTCTTCCTTCTCGCTATCCCACTCGAATTTACACATTTGGGCTTCTACTCTATTTATTGCCGTCGCCCTTATTTATCCCCTGTTTGACCTGTTAATTGTTTCTCGAGACAAACTGATCGGATGCATGGAAGGAATACGACAGTATAAATTTTTGTTACTTTTAATGCTATTGCAGGCTATGAGCAGACTTTGGGATATTCTTAACCGTCATTATCATCAAATCCTTTTTTAATCAACTAAATGGCCACTTGTCTTCCTCTTTCACCTTTCTCCATTAAGATCAGCGTAGTGAAATGAATTGCTGTACTTTCATTTGCAATTTACATACGAGTACATTTTCCTTCATTGTGTGCTTAGCCGTAAAGAAAGTTTAGTCCGTCATGAATACAGATACTAGAGACAGAAGTGGTACCTTACGTTCTACGTACACAAGCACCACATACTGCATCTTCTAAATTGTATTTTTCTGTGCAAATAATAAAAGGTTAGGTTATGCATTAAACTATGTTTAAACGAAATTGGATATTCCGCACTCAGAGTAGACATGACAAGTTTACGGGAGACAAAATTGTTTTTATTCAGGGTTTTCATATCTTCTGTTTTTTCTCATATAATATATATGTATGATATAATATAGTATTTATGAATTGTATAACATTATCATATAGCTTAGTTTTTGTAATGGAAACATGATCTTTTCTTTGTTGACTTGGGATGCGTGTGAAAACTGTGATCGTCATCATGAGTAACAATCAGAGTAGTATATCATTGGTATAATTAATCACTAGTAAAAAGTACAATTCTATACATACACAATTAGGAGCATAATTTTATAACGTTTAGTAGCACAGTACAATTCCTTCCTTACTATGTATTCAATAAGCTATTCAATAATTATTGTTATTTCCTTTAGATCCAAAAGCTGACCTTTGTATCAGGCTTTTAATTATTCATTATATTCTGAACGCCAGCAGAACAATATCTTCGCCTTAATTTACTCAATTCAATCCCCAACTTGTTTTTTTTCGCATGAACAAAGAGCAATTTTTTACTTAATCATTAATACGGGGTTCATACGTAACATTTAGGTTAGAATAATAACACTGTTTTTCATGCTCCTTTCTTCCAATCAATCATTATGGCTTTTACGTGAATAGTCTAGGTAGTTCACATAAATATTGAAGCTAAAAGATTTCAATTGGAAACAAAAACTCAACACTAGAGACAAACGTAATCGTTTCATTCATGTCAATCATAATCAAGTTTTAGACACTGCGTGTGTGGTCATGGTCAATATTTCATATTACTTATCACACGCAATATTTTTAAACAATTTATACGAATTCAAAAGAGTCTGTAGGTTACTACTCAAACATTTGTTTCAAAATATGCTTGTCACAACAACTCGTCACCTTTTAGATACAAACCAATAAATTCCTCCATTTTCGTCACCCTGTCAGTGGAGTTTCCTAATGTGTTTTTTCTTTTAGCTTTCGTTAAGTCTTTTTCGTGATAAAAATTACATTATGAGGAACAAAAGCCACTAAAGCATAAATATTATGTTTAACAGAGTGAAAATATAATTTCTCGAACTCATTTTCACCTCATGAATAAATACATCATCAATGGAAAAATGAGATGAAAAAATAGTAAGGAATTTGAAGAAGAACTGTACATTAATGTTTATAATAAACCTTTTAGTAAGAACATGTAAGCAGAAGGAAATATTGTCAAGGAAATTCGCTAGCTTTTGATAATAAGCAATAATATTACCAGCGAATAATGTTTATTTTTCCAACCAGTATCACCATTGACCGTTAATTTGACGAAGTCGATAAAAATTCTTAAAACTTAAACTCATTATGATAATCACTCGGATAAATAAATAAATGAACGGTGGTGGTGGTTGTCGAATAATTACATTTCATTTATGACGATGGATGGCGTTACGCTGATGTGTTCGGAGAGAAATATTACAACTATTTTCATCAAACAATTTTTCTCTACCAAAACCTAAGAAAAGTTGGTACATTGTTAATTAACTTCTCCTTACAAAGTTCCTGTTTATTTACAAATTTACAATAAATTCAGCATAGTGATAGTAGTACTCCATATCGTAAGTAGAAACATAAACGCACAGCTACTGAAAAACACAGTATTTACAATAGTCGATCATATACGTGTATATTGTAAGGAAAGAAACTGTATATTTTATACAGGCAACAAGTACCAAGTTATTTTACGAGTTACATAATATATATGTAAAGTACAGTTGTTGTTTTTAGTTATTAAAAATTTCCATAAACAATTTTATCCTGTTGCCAGTTTTATTATTTCTTAGAATTTACATCGCCGTTTCAAATAATATGTGTATATGTAGTATATATTGTTTAATTGTAGGAAAAGTAGCTAAATGCTAGACATTTTTGATATATTAAAGCTTAAAGTGTATTGTTGTATAATTACGCTAGAAAAATTGTATTTTGATTTCCTCTGCTACAATTAACACTTAATTTTTTAAAGATATCGTATTTAGTTTCATCGATTCTATTTTTGCTGAGCTAATCAGCAATACCAAATAACCAAAGTTGTTCCCTTCCTCTGGTGACTACAGATATAGTAGCGACATTGACAATGCTTAATATCATCATCATCGTCATGTCTATAAAAAAGAAATGTGTGGAAATATATTGTTTTTTTTCGGGAAGAGGGAAAGATGTTTGTGAAGGGGAACGAATACCACTCTGCAAAATTATTGCCTAGCATCAACGCACACATTAGGAAACATAAACAAAAAATATTGTATATAAATTCAGTTATTCATTTCACACCCTCCCAAATAAATATTTAGTTATTTTATGCATGTGTAGCGGGAATATAATGAAAATGTTATATATTAAGTTTAACATAAATTCTATATATTTTTGGCTGGTTTCTACTGTTACTCTGTCTCAATTATTCACTCATAGCGACACACTCCCTTTCATTTCCTTTCACATAAAAACAGTAAAAAGTTATAAGGTAAAAGGTATAAATTATAAAAAAATTATTATTTTTTTTCAAACAAAACATGAGTTGCAAGGAGTGTGTGGAGGTGGAGAAGTAGAGAAAAGTCGGCACTATACTACAATAAATATTTTATATTTCTATAACCACAGTGTTGTTTCGCTAACAAGTGTTACTATTTCTCTTTTACGATACAAGAGGAATAGAAACGTTATTCACCTTATTATTCAATTGTTTGGTGTCAGTGTATGTAACGGATGTATTGTATTACTATTACTAATTTTTCTCTAGTAGAGATATATATGTATTTTTCGATAAAAACATTCTTAATATGGAAACACTCCGCTTTTGCTCTATTCTTACATACATCACCGGTAGCACAAAAAATCAACAATGTTCAATGCAAACAGAAAGGAGACGAGACTTATCTTGAAAAACCAATAGTTTTTTGCGTACACAATATATCTCAATATTTTGAATAAATTTCTCCTTCCTGTCTCTCCCTCTTGTCTATCATAATTAGTATTTCCATAACCTTTTTTGTCTTTATTTTACAATCTAGCATTAGGGCCTGGGAATACGTCCATACATTTCTCTCAAATAAGTGAAAATATATAATTACAACGAAATAGAGTGTGGAGAGAAAGATTGCCAAAAAGGAAAACAGTTTGCTAGTTTTATCACTGGAAAGTACTGTTAATCTGACTCGTTTCCTAGGTATTCTAACTGAAGTGTGTTGGCAACCAAAATACAAAGATGGAAAGAAAAAAGAGCGAGAGAGAGAGAGAGATATATATACATAGCGAAAAGACTAGTTTTAATATTTTCTTAATCATTAGCTCCTTACTTAGTTGGTATATTTTATGCTGAAAATGAATAATTCTTAAGAGCGCTAGGAAATTTTACGACTTATCAAATTGCTTCGCCTATAGGCAACATGCGTGCCATTCTCAACACCATCCCGAACATGAAGGACCAGAGTTGTCGGGCAGTTTCACATCTGAACATTATGGCTCTCCAAAATATCAAAATTAGAAAGAACTGAGTGAATTTATGCACCCAGTATAACCTGAAAGGAAAGAAACCACAACGGTTTAGATGGTTGCACTTGATTAGGAGAAAGCCAACTAGAGATTTATAAAGAGGAGTTCCTTACTTCCGAACATGTTTTCGAGCAGCCGGCAGCGTGCTATGGTCATCCTTCATTATATACTTACGAAGACCGAGGCAGTATTTTCCAATATACGTTGGCCAGTTTACTTCTCTCACGTTGAAGCTAAACATTCGTTGGTCTTCAGGTGACAGCAATTCATATAGAGCTACCATATTATCCGTATTAAATCGCCATTGATTAACAGTGAAGTATTGTAGCGATTGTACAGCTTTCGTGATTTTCTTGTAAATCTTGAGCATTCTGTTGGAAGATACAAAGAATAGAAAATATGATGAGATGACTTTATTTGTGGCACTTCAACTATACACAACGTGCTTTGAATGAATACTTACACAGGCTTTCTACCAGTCAAACTGGCAAAAATGTCCATCATGTAAGCAGGAACGTAGTGAATGAAGAAGTCGTTGATGTTGTGCCAGTATTTATTGGTTTTAAAAGAGGCAGCAGGATACCAAAGGACATCACTCAAAGGATTGCTCACCAAATGCTTAAATCCCCAGTTCTCCAAATCTCCCCACAACAACGGATTTTGAGTTCCAGTACAACAATTGTACACTTTTATTCCTTCAGGCCTATCAAATAAAATTAAGGATCCCATTGTATCACACGCAAAACAATGATTGATTTATGACTCATCGTCAAAGTCATGACGCAGAGTTTGGCATGATTTTCAAGGATTTGATTTCAACTTACTTGTGCTCAGCAGTGTACCACGCCGCACTTAGAATAAGGTTCACTGGGAAATCTAAAGGTATCAAGTCAGCTACTTTGTTTCTATGGCACAACAGTGTTCTCAATACTCCCTTTCCACAGGCAGCAATCAGTCCTGTTGGACCATTAACATTGTCAACCCATCCAGCTACAGGCTCCTTCCACGTAGCGGTCACTGCGATGTAACAAATGACGCAAACACATTAGCACAACTCTCTCACCCTTTAGAGATGACCATCATGGAACACACGCGGAGAAGCATGCATCCAACAAAGGCCATTCCATGAGAAAGGCAAAGGTCTCAGAAATTAGTGAAAAACGTTTTTATCATACCTATTGATGGCCGGACAATGCACACTGGGAGACTTGTAGCCTCCACTGTCAAAATATGCTCTGCTAATGCCTTGGTGTACGTGTACGTATTCGGCTTGTTGCCAATTAGCCTGCAAAAAATTAGAGTTGACATTCAGTCACCCATTCGTTTCAATTTATTGCAATAATTCACAAAACTGGCAAAACTCTTAATATTGGTGATGCATGCGTGCGAGAATTTTGCAAATTGGCATTGTTGCGTGCGGTGCAAACACTAAAGCAGGATGATTGATGACATGAAATTGGTGTATGAAGCAAGCTATCATGAAATGGAATTAAAAGTCAACAAGTGTGATGGTGACTTTACTTACTGAGGTGTAATCGTTTCCACCACGTCGTCGTCCATCCATTCCATGCATTGAATTAATTTGTTGGGATCTGCTGGAGGAGGATACACGATTTCGTCGATCTCTTCCCGCTCACAGTTGGCATATGCTGTTGATACGTGGACAAGAGCCTGAATACACAAATGAGAAAAATGGTAATGATAACTCGTTTGAGCAATATATCAGATGGGGTGATGAGAAATTAATCTTACCGCAAGTTTTGTCATCCGTTTGCATAACTCGACAATTCGTTTGGTTCCCTGAACATTGACGTTGATTGACAGTTTAAGCTTTTCATCAAATTTCACAGTGGCTGCTGAATGAATGACGACAGAGACTTCTTCCGCTAAAGTTTGTTGATCTTGTTCACTAATGCCCAGGCACGGAAGAGTGATGTCCCCACTAACTGGAACTATCTTCTTCATTACATCTGGATCCTCTGCCCTTACAGTGTCATAGAGCTGCGGAAAAATAATATTGCACGTTCAAATCACAATTTAAACTTTCATGGGAATGAGTTCAAAACTCAAACTGCAACTACTACCACATATCATAAGGAAGTCTAAAGCCTTTTGGGGCACTATTTTGGCAACCGACTGGGAAAGAATATTTGGGACATGATGGAAAACGTAAAACTCACAGAGTTATCAAGTAGCTCCTCTAGCCGAGCCTGCACATCAGAGCCAGACTTAGGGCGGATGAGTATATACACAGTTTGAACCTCAGGACATGTTCTGAGAAGTTTTTCCACCGTAGCTTTCCCCAAGAAGCCAGTGGCTCCTGTGATGAAAACGCTTCGATTTTTGAAAAAGGCAGTGATGGGGGTTGTCGGCCGGTCCATTTTCAACGCCCAGTTATCAACTTGGCCGTTAAAAGAAGGCTCAGGGAACCTTCGGTTCAGACTCCACACTCCGCTAGAAACCTTCCCTTGTCCGGTGGTGGTGACGAAACTAATCGGCGACGACCAAGACTGACACGGACTCTCCTTCACATCTAACGCTATCAGTGTCCCTTGCTCCTCTTCCTGCTCGTCTACAACACTTGGTCTTCCTCTTGTATCACCACGACCGTCTTCCGCTCCCAATTCCTCTGTGCGGCTACCTTGCCTACTAGAACCACTACTGCTCACACAAGACGACGACGGGCCTGGCCGACTACTTTTCTTCCTATTCTTTGGACCTGAACATCAAAGTGAGTGAGCGAAAAGAGAGAAAGAAAGAAAGAAAAATATATACATACACATTGCATTACATAGGCTACTGCTCCGCTTTTTTTTACCCAAACCAAATCCCACATACATACATACATACGTCAGACAGACACATACATACATACTAACAGGCGATCTCAAAATGCAAATGCTACGTCATCATCATCAAACAACGTTCCCATTCTTCAGCTCAGTAGCTATTACACTCGAAACATGTCCCTATAGTGCACACACACAAACCATCATGATGGGACACTGGTCTCGCTCTCTCACTCTCCGGGAAACTCCGGACGCTCAGTCGGATCCTTTGCTTTCTCATCTATGTCTCACACATATCGATCCGGATTTTCCTTCTCCCTCTTACTCACTCTTGTCTGCCAAGCAAAGCAAGTGAGCGAGAGAGACTACCGAAAAGAGAACACCGTACTTTTACCAGCATGTAGCTTTAATACATATACTAACACATACATTTCCGCTCCTATAGCTTCGGTCACAGACAAAAAACCTTCTGTTTTTTTCTCCTATGTCTGTGTGCAGTCGTAATGACGATGATGGTGATGATGTGATCGTACGAACGCTTCCTGTACAACCCTATTTAATTCTTCGCTACATAACGCAGGTATTTACAATAACCTGTGTGTACGCCTAAGCTTTAGTGTTTTCTTTTTAAAAAAAGAAACAAAACCCCTACTTTTTTTTATCTTCTATACATTTTTTGTCCGCATGCCTTACTTGTCGTCTCTTCTATTATTTCAATAGGCGAGTTTAAAAAAAGCTTCGTATTCAAGTGGGGAGGCATACAACAACTCAATCCCGCTCTATCTCAAATATGCACACACGCCAACTTGACTTTGTTTTAGGATTCCTATGAAATAAACAAGACAAAATTGTAGCTCTCGTGTTCTCCAGTTGCAACATTCCTATTCTTCGCATTAAAATGAATGACCCTACTTGACTTTGACTAAAGGAGGAGAACGGATATTGTATAAATGAAAAATAGATTTTAAAAAATCAATATCAATTTTTTGCTTTCCTTTCCCTTGACTTAGTTTTCTTCATTTGCGTCGGTTTGGTTGTGGTACATTTTTTCACATGACATGACTGATGTGTTAGTCACTCCAAAAAGAAAGAAAGTATTACGCGGATGAGTGTTATGTAGGTATGTCATGCAGTAAACTTAAATCCAGCTTTTTCCTCAACCACTATGCTACGAAAAAGGCTCCTCCTGTCTTTCCTGTCATTTATCCGGTTTCAACTGTCCACTTTCTTGATGAGCTATATATACTTTTTTATATCTTTCCCTCGTTCTTTTACTGCTACACTGTTCTGAGGCAGCCATACAATTTCTAGGTGACGTGGTTGCAACTGCTACGTTTTAATTACTGTCTAGCCTTTTGCTACAACGCTACGTGGTCACTTTTTCCGCAATGTAATAATGCGCCCACATTTGGAAACCTTACTTTCTCACTATTACTTACCGACGATGATGACTAAACTGCCATAAATATTTCATTTTTATCTTCTGTTATAAACTCACTGTCGCTATAACATTCCGGCTAAAAACGTCAGTGGTGGAACTCACTTTCAACTCCTTCTCGTTTCCACTGTGAAGGAGTAAACGGAGCGAGAACTCGAAGAAATCAAGCAAGATGATAAAAAACTCGTCTCTAAATCTGAACTGCTCTCATAGCATTGACACTTATTAGCGTTTCGAACTATGTAGTGATGGGCTAAAGTTGATAGCGCCTATAGCACAGACTGTTGGTATAAAAGACAAACGCATGATGCAATATGGTGATTGGGAGCAAGACAAAGCTGATAACTCACATTCGTTGCATCTGCACTCAACTTAAACTGAGGCAACTCATTCCAACTGCATTTCTTTTTTGCCAACGCCAAGAGACGGAATGTGCGACAATTTGCTAATTTTTCTTCACTCGCTTGCTGTGGAGAATGAGCAAAGAAAATGAGTACTGTAGTCAGAAGGGACGTGTGTGAGGGTATGTGGTGGTAGGGATGAGGATGAGGCCTTTTTCTGCTCGTGTCATGCAATGACAAATTAGCAAAACGGACTAGCTGTAGTGTCAGTAATTGACTGATAACATGACACAAATATTTTTTTCTTGTAGGCTTCTCTTTCATTAGCATTCGGGCTTGTATGACTATATGCAAAATTTGGCTTAGAGCTAGAAAAAAGCCCTTTCAAGGGAATCTGTAAAGGTGAGGAAGAAATAAAGAAAACAAAAAGGAAGGAATTCCGTGCTCTAATTAGGCCAAGAGCAAAAATCGTCTAAAGAACAGTGAGTCTACAAGAAGAGGAAGACCACGTTAATTCTGCTCACGCTCCCAAAAAACAATTATTGTGTTCACCAACAATCAACCCAGCGCACAAGACGTGTGCAGAATGCAACACAACAGGAGCAGCAATAAAAACAACACGCAAAAGTTGACATTTGGCAAGGTCGTTCAGCTAAGATTACGGTAGCGACTGACCACTTGAATGTGCACCTTATCAAGGCACCCACTTATTATCGCCAGTTAGTATCCCTAATCGCTGCAGAAACTTGTTAGGCCAGGCCTCTCTTTCATCATCATTCTCGTTTCTACTTATTTTCTCATGATGAGCTTCTAGACAACGTAACCTTGACGAACATCATACAATCAAAAGACAACGCAATGTTGCATGCACTTTTTCCAATTCCTCTGCTTTACATACGAGACGATAATACGATGATTGCTTCTTCTTCTTCTTTTCTGCTGTTATTGCATAAGAAGTGTTGGCTTTCGCTTAGCACACTCCCAAACCTAATGATATGCACGCACATGCATGCTACACTTAGGACAGGAAGAGGATGATGACATGCCTAAACTAAATGTCTTCCTTCGCATATTATGTCTGTAACGAAATGTCTTCACACGTCACGACTTGTTACAGAAAATTACTTCATTTTCAAAACTCCATGCTCTTGAAGTGAAGTTGACAAACTCAAATTAGAAGTAATTTATTCATACACACGCGTCCAATAAGTAATAATAATAAGGGCCATGGCTATTAAGGGTTAGTAGTATAAAGCGAGATATAAATGTGCAAAACGTAGTACTAGAGCTGGCAACCAAAATATTTTGTTTCAACACCATTAAAATGGCAATCAAGAAAACAAACTACTTCTAAACTCAACTTTTTCCTAAGAGCTTCACAAAAGAGATTTTCTCCGAATGTGGCAAAACAAAAGTATACTTACCCTCACATAATTTATTATTGGGGGTCATGAGCTCAGTAATACCATCCACATACATCTTAACCAGCTCGGGGGACAAAGTTGAAAGTGGGTGGGTGTTCAATCAAATGAAATAAAATATGCATAAGATGCTATTTCAAAGTTGGGAAGAACAGAGTACTTCCTTTTCTATTCGCTTTCAATTATTAAAACAAATCCCAAAAAGATGAACTAGATAGCACGATCCTATATAATGAGCAAATGCGCAAACCACAAACTTAAATGAAGAACAAAAGGGAAATGATATACATAAAGAGAGTGAGTACAAATAAAGAGTACGAAAAAGAAATTACACCTAATTTTAACTTACGTTAACCTCGCACAACTATAAAAACAATTTGAAAGCACATGAAATGTTTAAAAACGAATCACAATTTTTTTTTATAGAAACGACACAACAGACTTGACTGCATACAATCAATCAAGTGTGCATACGAATGAGTAGCAGGAGCACAAGTGAACAAAGACAAACTGAAGGAAGGAGATCTCATCAACAAGAATGCTCTCAAGAGCAACGCTGCTGATGATGAATGGAGTGCTGCGCGCAGAGCTCTTTGTTGATGGGCCAACTAGCAAAGTATGCAACTCTATCTGAGCGCAACAACTCGAGTCTATGTTGAGGGAAATTGACAAGTGATAAACAAAAGAGTAAAATGGTGAATAGAGTAGGAAATGAAATGTAGAGTTGAGCGTAGATAAAAACACAAAACAGATTTTGCAAACAATTGTCGAAAAAAGGAACTCGACACACGGACGAGAGAAAGCTGACAATGTTTACTGCAGAACGGTAGCAAAACGACTGTGCTCAATCAGTTCAAGTGTCGATGATATTTGAAACCCTGAGAGAGAGGTTCCCTCCAACTAAGTTGTTAAAGGGGACTATGTACATCACACAGATTGCAGGTAGTCATGTTGTGATGATGATGATGAGCCCTTGCTAAAAATGAATGGGCTACCTACCTGTGAACAAATACACCTTGGGCTGTCTCTCGCCACTCTTTCAAACCGCGACACACCAAATTGACACTGCGAATGTGAGTTCCACTACCAGTTACAACAATAGAAGCAAAGTCGTCCAGTTAGTCAAGTCAAGAATAAATATAATAACATAACAAATTTCTAGCCCCGCATCAAGGTGGTTAACTTTTTATATAATGCATATTCTACCTTTCCACATGTATCAACGCAAAGCTTCCTACTACCTCTCTCCCTCTCTGTTATTTTCCAACAATAGCCAAACTACATCATTGTCCCGAGGAGCGAGCATAAGCGTACTCAGCAACACAAACAAACTCACGCGTTTTACGAATTGTGCATAAGGAAGAGTCCCTGATTACGTTTTTTTTTGTGGTGTCCGCTGCACACACAAAATGCACTTGGGTTTTACTTTTTTTTCTCCACAATCACCTGTAATCACACTTCTATTATGCAATTCTAATGTGAATGGAAAATCAAACTAAACATGCAGGGTATAACTAGGTATATATTATGCCATGCCACTTTAGCAAGTGTCCATGATAAATGGTTCCCCACATTCTCACATTAAGGATGATCTAATCTAAGCATACAACACTGATTCTGATATTGACTTGGTCCATAGTCCATACAATGTTATACTCGTGCTTTTAGGTAGGGTAGAAGTCCACTGATGCGTACATATATATGCCTTTTTATTGCCTGCATGTCTGTACCGGCTTGTCAATGATCATTATCATATCATTATCGATATGTGGAAAATGAAAAGGTAAATACCGAGCTTCATGCTTAACCACCGTCATCATTTTCGGCATTTCAACACTTCACTCTGAGAGTGAAGCGAATCTATCAAACACGCATGCACTTAGTTTGTGAATTTGCGATATGATAAGTAGAATGATTGTGCTGGATAACTGATTGTAAAGCTGAGCTCAGACTTGGGTTTTGAAATTTTTTCCAACAGTGTGTCGCGTGTTTGCATTTGCAAATAAATTGTTTTTTGGGGGTTTACCGATCAAAATTATTCATTTTATTTTTGTTTGTGATGATGTTATTTCAAGCCGATGCGACACTTTTTAAACACTAGAACAAACAAACTAACTACCAATTCAATTTCTGCTTTACCTTTTTTCCATGTAAACTGAGGACACAAAATAACTTCCAAATGGGACCGCAGGGCTCATGAGAAGAGTGAGCGATCTATAGCGACGACGACGACGACGACGACTGACTAAAAAATTGGCTCTGACTTGACTTTTCAGCCTGTGGTCCAGAAATGAACGGAAAACGGACTAGAGAACCCACAGAAAATTGACTTATCGTCTCCCTTCAGCTGATAAGAGAATAGTCAAATTACGTTAAAGATTCAGAGCTCCGCATAGAAAGTATACCGGACTGGTATCAGACGCATGTCTGTATTACTACCGTACCAAGTAAGTAACTGTGAGTAGGCAACGACTATATACCAGGCCAAAGAGAAGAATAGAATGAAAAGACTGTTTCATTTTTTGGTAAGCCATAACTGGAAACTAGTAAAGGAATTAGAATGACGGTGATGGTGATGATGGTAATATGGTTATGGTGATTCCGCTTCTCATATTTATTCAACCCACTCCATTTGCAAACACAAAGTTTTGTACGGCATCACATCATCATTCAGATTTTGTCCATATCATATCACACAATTCTAAAGCCGATGCTGATACAAGAGCATTTTAAGAGTGTGCGGTGATGGTTGGTGAATACTAGTATTAACATTAACTTTAGAGCAAATACAACAAGATGAGCTTGTAATGTAGGTAGAAAAAAGGAGAAAAACGCTTAGGTTTGCTAATCATATCCCACCACGACAAAAACCTCAAACCATACGTTACGTTTGATCAGAGCAGTGCAATAGAGTGATACTTATAGGACTTGTGATGATGAGGATAACATGTGGCATTCACTCACTTTCTGACCACATGAATACATTCATGAATGTGTATGCTAATAACTAATAACAAAATACCACGATGCCGGATGAGTTGTATAATGAACAGTTTTTCTCTAGCTGCCGGTATTCCAGCTAATGCCGTTTATCTTGGTTTAAAAAAGTTATTGCAATCCATAATGACAGTCCAGCAGACTCAGAGCCAGAAGCGTGATGAAGACATAGTATTTTTGTTCTAAACTTCATGCGGGGATTCTGGCTATGACATGTATGTGTGAAAAGGTTTCGTTCACATTTTCTTGTAGCTCGCTAACGCCTTGCCCGTCATCAATATTTTACTGCATCGTCTTAAGCAAGCTCAAGAGACGAGAAGGTCATACATTTTTGGTCATGGAATGACGTGACTCTAACTCTTTTCCTTGGTATTTTTGGTTAATGAGTTTGTATGAGAGGAGGATGGAATGGATGGGTGGATGCATAATGGGAAGATGAGCAGGATGAAATGATGCCTAACAAATCCTTACGTGCATCGAAACCAAAGCCTAATGTGTACTTACATTATGCATACATAAACTCATAAAAGTTCCAGTCTCTCTAATAGAATAGATTCTTTATTCACATGCATTCACATTCACTCTGCATGTTTCTACTCCATGTGTACTCATTCATTCATTCAAATGTTGACATTACGTCGTTAAAATTTCATTTTTCACTTGCGTAAAGCCGTGCACTTATGTTCCGATGTCATCGACAGGAGGCCAAATACCGACATGATCATGTAAACAATAAGGTGCCCTCAGTTAATGTAATCCCAGCATTAAATTAGATTTGCTAAACTGGACACTAGGCACAATTACGCAGAGATGCTATTCTTGTAACTGACACGTAACTTAACAAAGTGACGTAAACTTGCGTTATGGCTGTTGACTGGAGATTATCTTGCAATTAGTCGCGAGAACTATAACCAACTTACCTAATCAATCCGGTATGACAGAGTATAACAGCATCAATGCTATGCAACGTACAATCTTCTAGTGTAAACTGAGGTTTGGTAATATTACTCACTTGGTATATATATTTAACACTCTGACTGACTAGTTAGAAGCAAATAGGAGCTGCAAAACCCAATTTGCCTTGCCTTATTTCGGATTGCGCTAGATCATAAATGCGAAACACTGACTGATGGGTTACCAATATTGAGCCACTACAATTAACCATTAACAATTATTCACAGGATATTTTAAAGGCTGACTAACTGATGATTGAAGAACTTTTCCGAACACCACATTTAACTAAACAATCGCAAGTCACAAGTGTCCAGCAACATCCAGATCCAGCTGATGCTCACTTCATTGTCGGTTATATATCCGGTGACAGTTAAGAAAACCTTCTGAACTTAGATAACACAGTTTGTGCTGACCTGCAAAGTTCATGTGCTATGTATCTGGGACTGATTGTTGATGAAGACTAGACGACACGATGGAAACTAGGGAAGCAACTGAAAGTGACATACGGAACATGACATAAAGAACGGCTAACGAACCGAACGGGACTGTTTGTATACTACAGACGGCCACTGCATTACACATTAAAAACGGGAAGGGAAGAAACTGTGTTAGGTTCGATAGCCGTACCGCTTTTCCATTTACCTCTCTATGCATTCCTTCCGCTTTTACAGTTTTACAAAAAATAGCAAAGCTGCAATACACTACGCACCCAATGCCCTCATATGTTCATAAACCGGACACGCTAGAGCCATGCATCTATATAACCGTTATATCTATGCCTGCCTGGCCTGCTTTTCACAAGCATACTTACTACCGGAAAACCGGATACGTTCCTTTTCTCATATTCATGGAAGGGTCCAAATGAGAGCATTCAGCAAAACGTCGATGTTTGTAATACAACAAACACGAGAGCAACTGAGCAACCCCTTTGTAATCAATCCCATTCTTGGCTGGTTGTTTGTTGTCAACTTTGTTGCTCCAGTAGCAACAAAAGGTATTAATAACACTTTTGTATGTAAATGAAAGCTAATGGCTTTGAGATATAGAGTAGAATTTGTGAGTGAGGTGTAAATATAGGAATAAATATTATTATTATTATTACTAAGAGTTTATTGCAGACTTCTTATAAACATACATGATACATGATGCTGAAATCCATGAAATTAAATGACAGCAGAGGAAATCCGAATTAAATAGCGTCTAGCTTCATTTATTTAACGTTAACTTAATCTTTCCCATCGACATGCCTGTGATATAGGCTACAGTCTTGTAGCATATTAAGAGGATAAATAAATAAATGTTTGGATCTTCCCTAACAATACGTTCAACGCAATGTTACGCAGCAGCTCAATCAAAAAATTAGCCTTGTCATCGTCGTTTATATATACTTTCAAATAAACAATGAAACGAAAATCTACGCACCACGCAACGCGTGAGCATGCATGACTATGCACATTTTCCATAATACGCAAGAAAAGCGTGATGGGGATTTGGCTTTCTAAAAGTGTTTAGATGACGACAGTTACTTTTTGTCCTTTCATACTTTAAACCCTAATGCATTTTTCCTCTAGTTGCTGTCGCTTTGGAACTAATCCTAAGGTGCGTTTTACTCTAATCGTGAAATTATAAAAACTAAAATTGATAAGATTCATCGAATCAATCATTCATTCGTGAATGCATCATTGATTGTAGAAATTGGCAATTCGATTCAGATACTCACCTTATCTAATTGTAGTTGCATTATAATATTTGCACTTTATCCTATGACGCACGAATCATGTCTGAAGATGCTGGAATCGGATAAGAAGTCCGTCTCTTTGTGTGTGAACCTTGGGTTTAAAATAAAGTTATGGATTTTATTCTATGACGCTGAATGTTTTATGTTAAGAACGTGTCGTGAGAGCATCGGTTCACGTGAAAACTTTCTTAACTACGACACGCAAATAATATATATTGTGTATGGACGTTTATATCTAACCTGGTATTTGTTTTGGTCTATACAGTTCAAAGTTTAATGCTCACAGCATGCTGGTATGGAAAAGCCCTTTAATAATGGATTTTACAACCGTTGAAGTACATGCGCTTAAATCTTTAACAGCGATAATAAAATGATTCAATCTCAGGTGTAACTTGGGAAGGATGGTGGTACCTCTGGTTTTCATGAAAT
The DNA here is from genome assembly GCA_034697805.1 of Orchesella bifasciata. NCBI lineage: Eukaryota > Metazoa > Arthropoda > Collembola > Entomobryomorpha > Orchesellidae > Orchesella > Orchesella bifasciata. The sequence goes on along the minus strand of JAQGAP010001125.1, from coordinate 2,147 downwards.
TCTCAGAATTTGCAATATTAAAGATAAAATATTCCTTGCATCCTTAGACTTCATAGATTAGATTTAATTATTAGACTACTGAGAAACCCAAAGTCCTTCCGTCCCATCGTTGACGTCATCTTCATCATCGTAATCCTCATTTAGGAAGGAAGGATACGGAAACCGCTATAAAACATGGTGCTCTTGTTACGTTTTCAGTTACCTCTGTCAATGTTACGATAATTCTATTTGATAATTACTCATTTTTCATCTGTAACAAGAAAATTGACACTGAATTTTTTTACCAAGCATTATCAAGCGTCCAATCCCACGCACAAATAAGCGAGAGAGCTTTATGGTAGAAACAATTCGATGTAACTTTCAAGGTCGTTGGCCTTACTAACTTCATATCCACATAACTAATCTGATTGACAGATTGCAATTGGATGATTGTATATGAGCATTATTGAAATGTTTACATTTTTTATTTCTTCCTAACAATACAAAATACAACCCCACAATCAGGTTGAAAAGTGACAATTACCAGCTACGTACTTGCATACTCTCCAATAACTGCGAACTAAGAAGATAGTCAGTGTCATTTAACTAGTACTAGGTCAGGGGGTCAAGTACATTCTGCATCCTTATCAACATATTGCATAACTACCGATAGATTCTCTAATAATAATAGTTGATAGTAAGAATGGGCAGCAAAAAAGTTGAATAACTGGTTCCTTCCACGTCCGTGTGTCGTTTTGGTTAGAATACTCTCGCTCACAACAAACAAAGAAGTCAAACTAAAGTGAGCATGTATTGAATAATATCTTTCATATCGAAAATTATATTTGCAAACTTGACTTCAGGTCTACCGCATCTGTCTCAAAGAAAAGTGCAAGCGATATTTTTGCACGATTGTTACGTTACATACGTAATCCCTTCACAATCTTATTTCAGTCATTCACATCAATCAAAACGTAGGAATTGTACCATATATATAAATTATATATGATTAGGTACGCATTTATTGCACTTTTTGCAAAGATTTGCATCGAACGATAGTCTCATGTGACGTATGGCTTAATGTTGCTGTGACATTGCTTCCACTTGGTCGTCGAGGGAGCTTTTGGCATTGATCTGAAGCAGTCAGCAGGTGTACGTAATGATCAGATCTCAGCAGCTTGCAAAAGGCTGTTTCCTATTTCTTTGTTGAAAATTGCCATCAGATTAGTGATGGTCGCGTGGCGACCGTTGTGGTGATGATGATACTAGTTTCATTATTAAGAATTCTAAGTACAAATTTATCGCTGCATCTTAAAATATTACATTATTGATGAACCCAATGCCATTTTAGAAACTAGAAGCGTTGTCATTCATGTGACAGCCAAACCAAAATACTCTAGTCGCTCTCCCGAGAGCAATCATGAATAATGAAGTTGTGTATCCAGAATAAAATTAAAATGTTGCCAGACGACGTCTATCTGATGAAATGTTTCACGGACGAGCAACGGCTACTATTTGCTGTTGACTTTTGGAATAGAATGCACGAAATTAGAGGTTTTTTCTTATAACATTGCAACAATTAAATGAAGGCTTTCAGGTAAGTTGTTAAAAAACATAATTATTGTGGTGGTGCATGGTGTGGTGTGGTGAAGAGTGTACTATGGATGAACGCATAGAACGAAGTGCACACAATTTTTTGCCAATATTTCCTTGGTTTAAATTCATTTGGATTAGGATAAAAAATGGACAATGGACGGGTAACTTTGAAGGATGCTATCAATCTTATGGATTTAAAGGGAAAATATAAATGCATGCATAAAATATTATACGTCTTAGGAAAAGTATGTAGCCAGCCGCAACGCATACACCAAATAAAAAATTATTTGTGTCAGGGATCCTTTTTTCATATTATCATTCTCAGATTACTTTACCACCAAAAGGTACGCAGTATTGATTATTCTTCATATTACGTTCGTCTTTCGTTAACTTAAACTGTGTTATTAAGACGAACGTGATTAGTGGTTACTAAGGCGACCAGAAAGCATCCAAAAGCATCCTAGAGCATCTTTAAGTAGGATATGTGGTCGCTGTGTAATCTGAAGATTCGTCGAACGACGATTCCAAATATGTAATTTAATTTTTTCGAAACAGCATAAAAAGCATCCAAA
>JAQGAP010001124.1:0-22763 GCA_034697805.1 Orchesella bifasciata | reverse complement strand
ATATGTAAAATATGTAATTACAACATGGTCTTAAAATGACCCATTTGTGACCAAACATACGCATGCAAAGTTTGGTTGCAATCAGATAAAGCCTGAGAAATATGTATTTACACGAAATGAACAACTCTAGTAATTATTAAAAAGGTTTGACTACATGGACTTTAACTACTATTTGGATTTATTGCGTGATACGAGCGTCTAAAAACAGTGTAAATCCAAGAAACCCGACAGATATATCCAACACTTTAATAAAAAATGAAGAATATGACAGCCATCCGCAATCCAAACAACAATACAAAAAATGATGCTTTTTTATTTTTTCATGTACGCAAATGGATTATAATAAATCTTTAGAAATTCAGACATTTAGGTTAGATTAGAATTTTTATAGCTCAGTACTAAAATGTTAATGTACAGATGTAGTTTAATAAATTGAAAATCATTTCGACACACCATTTTTGTAGGTCAAATATGTATCCATTGTACCAGAAGTTTTCAGAAACTTTTAACACTTGATAAAATGATGAAGCCAAACTGGATTTATGATTGTTCCTAATTCTAGCTCTTTATCACTTAAGCAAATGAATGCGAAGTACAAAACTCTTTCAAGAAACATAAAGCTGCTAACAACGTTCCAATCATCAAAACAACAATTGCTGCTTTTACATTCTCCATTGAAATTGGACGCGGATGATTTGCCAATACCAAAAAATTATTCATGTCGCTACTCAATTTCTTCTCACGGCTTTGCGTTCTAATCGTCCTCAAATTATTTTGAGTAGTTCCCATTTCCAGGCCAGTGGAGACAAACCAAGATATAATCTTACTGAATGTAGATGCAAATATTTCGCCTTTTCTCAGTATGTGGGACGTGGCAGTAAAATACGCAGTGTCTTTTGCAAACTGGAAAGGATGATGACCAAACCTATTTGTAAATTGGTGAGCTATATGCAACTGTGAGTAGATGTTGAAATGAAAGCACGCATAATTGGATGTCACAGCTCTGCTTAAACAACTAACATCATCCTTATCAACTTTCATTTTGCTATGGATCGACTGCAAAACAGGGTTTTCGGATTGTTTAAAAATTTGTCCACCGATGTTATCCAAAAACGAAGAAGAACCACCCCATTTGTAATTGGAAGAGACAATATGCTCCATTGTTTCTGGTACGGACCTATATCCTGGAGAAATTACAAGGGATTGTAAACTGGAGCAATAAAAAGCTCCAAGAACAAACCCACTTGAAAGCCAAATGCTCAGTAGAATCGTTGAGATTGGTTTTTGAGGAACTAGAAAAATGTGCTGCCCAATCAGATATCCATAGAAATATAAAAGATTCGCTTGAAAATTTTGTTTCCCAACCGTTTCCAGTTTTCTGACAACTGAGGGTTCTAAACAGTGAAGGGCTAGAGAAGTAGAAAATATTGAGACGCCAATCAAAGTCCAGCCAATTGGCCCAAACGCATGAAATACTCTCAACCATGAGTAATAAACTTGTGGTTTCCGAACAACAAAAACTATTTCTGTGTAGCGGATCGGAGTTGTGAATTTAACGGCAGATATACGATCCATACTTGGAGCTACAGCAAGGCCAATATCACTTTCTCCACGGAGTACATCTCCAACACATCCAATCCACGTTTTGTTTGAAAGAAGAGTACCAGTTGTACCTTCCCAAGATCCAGAACAAGGGTAGAATACGTAGGTAAAATTTAGTTTTTGTTGAATAAGGAAAAATATCTCTGTTTCAACCACTCTATTTCGAACAAATAAGCCTTTCTCCATTTTCACGAGCTCGCCATTCCTAAGGGCTGAGACCTTTAGTTGGTGTCCTTGCAAGTCTGTAGCAAAATTTGGAAAAAGGTCAGCAATCGGTGGAACTAACCTTCTATTAAGTGCAATCTCGATATCTTTAGTACTCTCACAGAAAATGCATGACGAAAACATTAGTAAATTCGGCAAAATTACAATCTTGAACTTGATTTCACGGCCAATTATAGATTTCAACAGGGAATCGCATGTGTCCTTGGAATCCGGCAGAAACACGAAAAATCTTCGTCTCGCTTTGCTAAAGGATATTTTTTTGAGTTAACGAGAAGTAGAAATTGTTTTGAAAAGTCGTTTCCATTGAATTCAGATGGAGTGTAATCAACGAAAGTTATTACAACCTTACAGTACAAAATATGCTTGGTTGTCTGAGTTCTTTCACTCAAATTGTCCATTCGGCTGATCTCCAACACTTGAAAGGAATGCGGATGCTTTTCTGTTTCTGCTCCTTGTAAGATTTCTGATATTCCATTTCCATCTTGCTTATAGTTGGATACTACAACTATTATTGAACAGTTGGTAAAATGGGTTGTGACAATTTGTGAAACAATGTCAACTTGATTTGAATACAGAACATTATGAGATTCACAGAAAGTTTGCAAGAATAAATATACTACAAAATAAAAATTCATGAAATCAGAAGACAGGACACTTTTCACTTGACAAAGAACCACTTTCATTTCTAACTTTTGAAATGACCGTATCTTAAAGATAAACTGTCACGATCGAGCGATGAAGCTCTGAAAGTCGCAAAACATTTTACGGTACATTTTTACTGAACCTAATGGAGCTTTTAATTTTGTATTGTTGGGCATGCAATGAAGCTGTTAGTGCTCATGCATAATAAATGAATAACTTTTTTGAATTGCGGCTCCATTTTACAGACGTAAATTACGTTAAAAGCAACATTTACACGAAAATGGTGTGTATTGTACACGGCAATAAAAAATATGCTATTAGGATAAAAAAAATTCCATTTCAGGAGTTTTATTCGTAACATTAATCTTATGGTACATTTGACATAACTTTCATTACAAAAGTTTTATGCATCAAGTGAAACGTTAAAAAAATTGATGATTTCATTTGTACATTTGCCACACAGGCAGAGCTGCAATTTTATACTTGCAAGAAACGACTTAAAATCAAAATTTCTGAAGTTTTTTGCATGATTATACTGTTGTTTAATGGCTAATATTGGCAATTGGAGTTGCTGTTACATTAGGGTACAAATAATGAAAGAAGTTTGTTAAAATTGATGTGTTATATTTTGTGAAACGACAATGACAATAAACGCACTATTATTATTATTACTGCCCATATAATTTACTTAGAAATATGATAAAATTGGTAAATAATCCATGCTTGAAATATCTACAAAACAAAAGAAAAACGCCTGATGCTAGCTTTACACTTCATTACAGGTAGAATTATTCCAAAAGTTGATTGTTGTAATTAATTAATATTCCAGCCTTCCCTTTCCGCAGAACATTGCCAGCCTACCAATCGTAGTCTATCCGTTTCATAGCAATTAATTACCGTAACATTAGTAAACTAACAGTTTGCCCGATACAAAAATTGACAAAATTCAGTGGGGCCAACTCATCCACATAGTTGACGTAGCCAATGTAGCATTTAAGTGGCCAGCAAGATTTCACCAGCCGCTGAATTCGCTTTCTTTCTCGTATTATTCCAATTGACAACGCTTTCTTTCTTGCATTCTCAAGTAGCTTTTTAGAACCGGAGTACAGTAGTCCCATTACAGTTGTGCATAGAATTAAAGCGACAATTGCGTCATGCGCAGATGCCAAAAAAAGGCACAGCTCTGGAAAGGACAGCTGAGTGCCTTTGGAAATGAGTGTGTAAATACCTAAAATTATTGATATTATTAGGAACGAAATAGTGGAAACTATCAAGCCATTTTGTTGGATTTGGTTATAATATCGGCATAGAAGTTGGACTTGTCTGTACAAACGCATATTTCGTTCCATTGATTTGTTCGTCGAACTATGCAAAACATGAGCATTATACTGAATATATTGCCTCATACAATAGGCCAGTACCAACGAGAAATTCACCAGAAAAATGGCAAAGCTTCCACATCCATCAGTTATGAAGTATAGTGTTATACCCAAACTTAGGAGAAGAAGAAGGCTTGATGAAACAAACCATGGAACATTCCTCAACGTTTTGGATTTGCATTCTGGAATGAGTAGGAAACCAAATGTGGAGTTGCTGCATGGAAAAAACCACTGTAGAAATATGTAGGGTATTGCCATCATAGCCGCAAACCCGATTCCACACACCAGTGAAAACTTCATTAAGCGTACTTCATATCCTTTTGATATGTTGGAAGTAGAAACGCCTGAAATATAATAAATAAATAAAAATCCATTCGGATTTACATTTAGGCAAAAAAAAACTTACGTGTTAAGTGACGTTTTTCAAATCGTAGAGAAAAGTTGAAGAGCTCAACCAAGCTCTCCCGATGATGCAAAACCATCCATTTTGTAAATACATGCCCTGTAAACGCTAAAACAAACAACAGATTTTTAAGCAATGTAACCAAAGGTTGTTCATTTTTTTCGTGAATTAACTGAGCCCACAATACAAGTACGTAACAAGTATATAGAATATTTTTGCGGCATTCCCACTGTATTTCTTTCCTGCTTTTTAAAACCAGGGTTTGACTGGAAGAAATTCTACACGGAAAAGTTCCTAATTTTTCTTGTTGTTTAAGATGGAATTTAATGTAGCTAAAGAGATTTTCGTTGAGAAGCATTTTTTAATATTTTTGTGTCCCAATTATACTGTTGGCTGTGTACTGAAGGAAAACCGATCGCAGACTAAACAAAACAGCAAACATTTGCTTTGAAAGTACTGATCGTCCATGACGATCACAAAGCGGCAACGTTTTACCAATTTTAGTCCAACGGCTCGTCCCATAGGCTTCTTTAGTATTGATGGATGTACATAGTAAGTGGCAAGGTGAGCCGTGTGTGGCTTTTATGAAACTTTCGCCCAGCTTTTTGGTTTTAGAAGCGATCGTAGGGTCTTATTTTGTAAAGAGACCCAAGTAGAGAGGTTTCGCGTTCAAATTTAAATATGAACGAACTGACTGACAGCTGCCTCATTTGAAGAAAATCCGTTCCGACCGAAGCGGATGTGGTGCAATCAGTCATCAAATCAATAGATAGAAAAACTTGGTAGCTGTCAATTTACTTACAAAACCGTGTTTGTATGGGTTCCGCAAAATCTACTGACCAATTATTTTATTTATAGAATTTTCTGGGCGAAGTATGTTTTTATTTTCGCTGAATTCCTGCTCTATTTACCAGCTGAAAGCGAATCAATCCAAAAATATGATGAATAAAAAGGCTTGGCTACATGGACTTTAATTTAAAATTTTGCTTTATTACTTCGTTCGAGCGTCTATACTAAACCTATGCACAATCAACGTAGTACGCATGAAAAAACTCTTTAATAAAACATACGACAGCCAACAGTATTCCAGACAAGAAAACCAGAATGGCTGCTTTAACATTTTTCATAGAAACTGGACGTGATTTGTTTGCCAAAAAATGAAGATCGTTTTTATTGCTCCCAAGCTTCTCGTCTATTCGGCTTTGCATTTGAATCATTCTTAAATTATTCTGAGTGGTCCCCATTTCCAGACCGGTGGACGTGAACCAGGAAATAATGTTGTTGAATTTTGATGCAAATATTTCTCCTTTCCGAAGTATATACGAAGCTGAAGTTAAATGTGCACTATCCCTCGAGAACTGAAATGGGTGGTGCCCAAACTTGTTTGTAAATTGGTTAGCTATGTTCAACTCCAAATAAATGCTAAAATCAAAGCAAGCGTAATTTGATGAAATTGCTCTGCGAAGGCAATCATCATCGCTTTTATCAATTTTCATTTGTGTTTGTATATGATTCAATACTGGGCTGTCGGATTGCTTGAAAATCTGCCCTCCAATGTTGTTTAAAAATGGTCCAGAGCCACCCCATTCATAGTCGGAGTTGATTAGACCCAACAATGTTTCAGGTACGAGCCTTCTTCCTGGAGATACTATGAGAGATTGCAAACTACAGCAATAGAAAACCCCAAGAACAAATCCACACCAAAGCCAAATTCCAAAGAGGAAATTTGATGCACGTTTCTTCATATTTATGTAAATGTGCTGCCCTATCAAATATCCGTAGAAATGCAAAACTTTAGCTGGAAAACTACCTTCGAAATTACTTTCGAATTTGGAAAACCCCCCGTTTTCAGTTAGCTGAAGTGTAACCGATACACAAAAAATTGAGACAAGTGTCAACGACCAACCAATTGGCCTAAATGCGTGAAATATTCGCATCCATGAATAATGAATCTCCGGTTTTCTAACAACAAAGAGGATTTCTGTGTAACGTATGGGAGTTGTGAATTGAACGACAGACAAACGATCCCTATTTGGAGCAATAGCTAATCCAATATCACTGTAACCGTAGAGTACATCTCCAACGCAGCCAGCCCACGATTTGTTTGGAAGAAGAGTTCCCGTGAGTCCTTCCCAAGAACCCGAACACGCATGGAAAACGTAGGTGAAGTTTAGTTTCCTTTGAATAGCATGGAAAATATCCGCTTCAACTACTCTGTTTCGCACAAATGTGTCGTTCATTATTTTTACAAGGTTACTGTTTCTCATAGCTGCGGCTTTTAGTTGATAACCTTGGAAATCTTGAGTGAAATCTGGGAAAAGATGTGAGAGAGGTGGCATTCTGATTCTCCCAAGCTTAATCTCCGTAACGTTTGAGCTTTCACAGAAAATACAAAACGTAAACGTGCGCAGGTTTGGTAAAATTACAATCTTGAATTTGATTTCACGAATGATTCTAGAATTCAATAGGCAATCGCATGCTTTTTCTGAATCTGCCAGAAACAAGAAAAAATCTTTGTCTCTCTTTGCTAAATGGTAGGTTTCCGACTTAACGACATGCAAAAATTGTTGCAACAAGTTTTCTCTAATGAAATCAGGTTGAGTGGAATCAATGAATGTTATCACAACCTTGCAGAACGATGTGTGTTTAGACGTTTGCCTTTTTTCACTCAAATTTCCCATTCGACTTATATCCACCAGATAAAATGCTTTCAAACAGCTTTGTTTAGTTTGACGTTGTAAAAGTTCTGAGTTCGGTATTCCAGCTTCTTTAAAGTCAGACACTATAACATTGTACAGTTTGTAAAATGAGCTGTTACAATTTGAGAAACAAATTCAACTTGATTTAAATTTGACTGGCACGAATTAGGCAACATTAAATACAGCAGTGCCAAACCAAGATTGCTTAAGTTAAAAAACGAAATAATTTTTGCTTGATGAAAACCCATTTTAAGTTGTATTTTTCACATCACTGTGCATGTTAATGTCACGTAGGTTGTTGCTTGAAGAAAGCATTCTAGTGATGACATTCAAATGGTTGTCTATAATCCAACATGTTTTGTTGAATCTAATCGAACACATAGAAATATAAGTAAACAAATAATGGTTTTATTGTTGTATTGTTGTGCCACGTGTGTTTGGAAAAGCTATGAGGCTGTGAGTGCCCTTGCATAAATTTTTTCACTTGTATGGATCGATGATTTCACTTAAGTCAACAATATGTTGAAAGCATCATATAAGTAAACAGGTATATTGCAATGACGTGAATATTTTTATCTGAGTTCTGCCTTTCACAGTTTTTCATAATACTTTTAACAACTGACAATAACATTCAATTTTCCAGTTCAGCAATTACATTCAAAACCAAACACTATAGGTTTAAAGATGTTGTTTTTACGCGGAGGATTTTATTTAACAAATGGTATAACAATACATAAATACATACATATCCAATTGGAATGCTCCTGAGAATTATAAATTTGAATTTTGATGTCAATATGAATTTTTCGACCGTTTTCTTCATAGTTAACATATTATTATAGGCTTCTTGGCATGATTACCTTTTCTTATTGATCTTTTGCTAATTATGCTGACTCACTTAGATAACGTCAGGTAATATTGTATAATGTCAAAATCCAATTATTCGTTTTATAGAACGCATTCCGATTGCAGATATTGGTCATAAATAAGAAACAACCTGTCAGAAACCTAATAGCCCTTCCAAAACCAATTTATGTATGTTAATTGGAAATTTCTTGAAACCCAAAAAACCATACTGATAATGTTAAATTGAATTTAAACAGGAAGAAGTAAAATACTTTGCCAATTTAATTTAATGTCTACATGTGCACTAGGTATTTGGAACAGTTTCAGACTAGCAATCATACAAACACAAATAAAAGGGTGTTTTCGAGGGTAACCACATACAACACAATGCAACGCTCCATTTCTCGGGTAGAAACGGATATTTCAAATATCATCAAACAATCGACTCGTTGCCCAAATGACATCTGGAAATACTGGATTTTGCGACTAGTAAGGACGGGTGAAAAACTCAACGTCCTCCCGTTTGCGTATGACAAACAAAGGGAATTGATCAGGTGTGGGAATACACGCATCCTACTAATTTGGCATTTGCTAGTAGCGTGCTCACTCCTGGATATTTTTTACATGGCCACTGTCTCCACTCAGATAACCCGACAAAACAGCTCAGCGAAGGAGTTTTCAGCATTCTTTTTGCATTTCATCTCCCGAGCGGTGGCAGCTATTTTACTGGTAATGATGATGTTGAAGCTCCACGATACTGTTCAGTTCGTAAATGCACTGATTATAATGCGAAAAAAGATGGAAGGTAGGAAGGTATAAGTTTCAACTATGAAACAATTCAAACTACTCCTTTCTAAAAAATTACCTTCTTTCAATTTTAGCCAGCTTTGCAATGTCCACTGATATTTACACAACTGGGAATAGTAACAAAATGTCCACCATGGAATCTTCCATACCAAAAGTTACTGCTGCGTGCATCGCATTCAGTCACATTCAGCCTTTTCTTCCAATGATTCAACACCTTAAATCCCGTTATAGTTTGCGTTACTGGCCAGCAAAATATTTGAACCGGTGGCTATACGATTCGCCTCCAATAATTGTTTTGTACGCGATGAACGATTTAATTTACTCTTACGTTTTTGTATTTACATCCGTTCTACTACTTTTGCTTATCATGTCCTATGTTGTTTTTGCAAGAATTTGGACAACTTGGCTTAGGTAACTAATTTTTTTAATAGCTAAAATCAGTTCTGGTCCGGCTTACGAGTTGAATTTTATATTGCAGGAAAATGGTCAAAAAGGGTAAACAGCCGTTTTGGAAGTACATCCGGTTCCATAAAGAACAGCAAGTTTTGAATCAACTAGCCAACTGTTTTTTTGCTGATCAAATTTTTCCTTTGATTCTTTTAGGAGGAGTTTTCCTATTTGTTATTGGATTTGCTGCGTTTGTTAAAAGTTTTAATTTTTTTTCACCTGTTATATTGCTTAACAGTGGAGTATCAATGTTGTTGCTGTTTGTTGTATACCAATTGTTAATTGAATCTGGAGGAAAGGTAAGGTATTATTCGCTGGATACAAAAATCAAATGCCAGAATAGATTTAGAAGTGCGTATGAGCGACGAGTTATCAAAGGTTGTAAGGAAATTAGAGTGTACATGAGCAGTACGATTTTTGCAAAAAGGACATCGTTCGCATCTTTTCTTGAGACAGTTTTGCAGCAGTTGGTCGACGTTTTATTGGTTATTTAATATCGTTTTCCACCGTATATTTGCTTTGCTTGAATTTGAAAAATTTGGAATTTTCTTGAAAAGGGTCTGTCGTGTGGTCTATGTAGTATGAATTTATAAAAAAAATTTCAAGAATTAAATCTTATACTGCCGGAACTTATTGTAAATAGTTTCTCTGTGCCCAACCTTGGTTAAAAAGCAACACGAATGGTTAAACAATTGCAATCTTTATTTCATTTCGCTTATAAAGACTTCGTTAAGTCTGCGTTAACAATTCATACTTTCTGGTCGAAATGTCTTTTGTTCTTTTAACGTATCCCAGAAACTACTCATTGCGGTTAGATACATATGCTTGTTTTTGACAGCCCTATCAATATTCATAAACTAATCGTTTTCTATTGGAAAATTTAATTATTTTGTCTTATGCGAAAGTCTAAACTGTTCAAATTTAACTTTAAGTCTCTGCAACTTCGTTAAATCTAGAGAAAATTCAATTTAGCAAAACCAAATTTGATTTCAAGTAAAAATTTTGAACTGAGTTTATCTCTTTTGCTCTAGTTGAAAAATAATCTGATTCTAGTCTTTTCAATTTTGCTAGTCGAAATAAATGTGTAAATTGAATAAAGTTTCCTGGCGGTAACTACTGATATTTCTTGATTTATGATTTAAAACAACAATGAACAAGTTTTAATTCCCAAATGAATTTGTTTGCTGAAAAGAGGAGTATATTTAACAAATACAAATCACATCGCATTTCTATGTAACACTTGTTTTAGAAATATTCCTCAGTTATTAACTGAACGCCTTCTGTACACAGAACAACTTTGTTATCAGTGCAGCACCATGGTGATTTCTCGGTTGAGGTTCTTCATGCTTTATACAATGCATTTGATTATGAAAAGCACCAAAATATTGTGTTTGCAAGCATTCAATTTCGATAATCAAAGAGAAACCGACCCATGGATTTTTTGACGTTGCGCTTTGTAAAAACTGGAGGAAAATATAAATGCCTACCCTTTGTACACGACAATGAAACCGGTTTAATCAGGCTAGGATGTCTTGCAAATATTTTATTGCTAATGTGACAAATTGTACATAAATTATATATTATAAAATTTATATATAAATATAAGCACAGCAAAGATTTTAAACAACAAATTGTTAGAAAAATAAAGCAAATGTTGCAGTACAGTTCAACATAGCATCTGCAATGGATAGGGCTGTATGCGCCATTACAGGTTTAACATTTCCTATCGCGTAACCAATGGATGGACAAGACTTGAGTTGCATACGCTCCTTCCGTTGATATAACATTAGCCTACCTTTCCAACTGCTTTTAAAAAACTCGCCGTTGGAATAGGTGGAACTGGCCATTGCCACCAGTAAGAAGTTGTTTGTCAAACACACCCACGAAATGAGGAGACACGACATATACAACACAAATGGGACGAAGTTAAACATCAAAATAACAACACAGCTGCAGCAGGACATCAGCATAATTCCAAGAAATACAAACACTCCCAAAAATGTTTTTGTTGAAGTAACTACGATTTGAATAATTAGTTGAAGCCGTCTGTATATCATGAAAGCGCTAGTAAATTTTTGGATTGGAGAAACCCAGTAGAATAAACTTGTAGTTGTGGGAAATAACTTGGCTGACATATCTTTTGTTGCATCAATAACGAAAATGAACATGAGTAAAAAATACAAGACAGTAGCACCAGCATGCGTGATCACTAATCCGTGGGAAATGCTCACAAACATTTTGATAATGATGCGATAAAAGAGTGTTTTCGAATATGGTTCAAACAGGATGGAAAGTACTATTTGCAAGGGGTCGTAATTTCGAAACAGTGGCAGTCCAGCCACCACCACAGGAAAGGATATGAAACAAATGCTGTAGTATAGTATGAGAAGCTCCACAGGTGACACGTTTTTCCAGTCTATATTTTTTGCTAAGAATTTTGGTTTACAATCGATTCTGATTAACTGGAAAATTTGTATGTATATGTAGGACATGTTTACGGAGAAAACTTGAACGCTGGAGAAAGCACATAATGTAATACTAGCACCCAGTACAAATGCGCAGTATACAAATACTTGCTCCAAGTCTTGATGCATTTCCCAGTTTTTTACAAGCCAATGCAATCGTAAGGTGAAGACGATGATTGAAATAAGTAAAGAAAATTTAACTGCATGCCAGATAAATTGTGCTGGTTTAGACTGATGAAAAGTTTTTGAGGTTGCTGATAAGTTGGGGATGGTGGTGATATGGATAGGAATCAATATGAGTTTTTGAATAATTAGTTGAACGCTTATTACTGCATCTGCGAGCGTCATTTTGCTAGTACAGAGTGAATACAGATGAGTCGATTGTTAGAAGTTTTTAAGTTGTTTGTCATCTACCGGCTACAAAAATTCTGACCGATTACCAAAAATGATATCTGAACTGAATACTGAAACGAACATGCAACAAAGATCAATATTTTAGAAGGTAGAAAAAAATTGACGTCGCATGTTTTTAAGACTGAACACGATATTTTATGTCTGGCTACTTTTCTTTGTTTTACAAGAATTTGCCTTTCAACCCGAATTTTTTTAGCGAAAGCAGCACGTTGGCTTGCACGATAGAATGTTTTATATGAACGTTTTGCTATGCCAGAATATACACAATGCATATCAAAAGCCAGTATGAAATGTAACATTTTGAATACTTTACCTGACTTGCTAAATTCCTTCCGTAAAAGTTTGCTCACCTAGCCAGTTAACCTGGGATCAAGAATGTTAAAATCCATGGATTATGTTTTATTAGCTATGGGTAATGAAATTAATGAGAAATTGTAAAAATGGCTAATATGCCTAATATGGATCATATACGTTATATTACATTATAACAATGACAATTAACATGAGATAAGGATATCCATATTCAATATCCGTAAGCTTTCCGACAATGTCGATATTTAGATGTATATGCTAAGTCATAAACGAATATACATAATTAGTACTTTGCTTTTACGAATGACAAACTGCAACTAACCACTCAAAATGTGATCTTAAAATTCTTTTACCGAAATTTGTTGAGGTTAAAAGAAGTTATTACCAGTTTAAGAATCTCTCAGTATAAATGGATTGACAATAAAATTAAGACTAAAATTTTGTGAATACTGACGGTACTGATGTCATCACGGCACAACAGTACTATAGCCTCCCAGCTCAACGACAACGAGAAGATGGAAGGCAATGCGAGTATTAATTAACTAATCAATAATTGAATGCCACATCATTTATTATCTAACTTATCCTATAAAAGCTAACTAAACTTGGGTCAATTTGACACGTTAAAGTCCGGATAACAAGAGATCAAATCCAGATCCATTATTATTAGGTTAACACGCCTGCCCCGGGTAAAGAAGCAGTGATCTTAACTAAATACTGTGGCTACATATCTGATATACAGAGGGTGGGGACTCGTGAAAGAAGCAAAATGTCTGGGTCAACTGCTCTTCTCCCTATTGTCCGATTCACTTAAGATTTTGTGTGTGCATTAACCAAGCGTTTCTTTCAATCGGTGTGAAATTTGGGAGTAATTCATACAAGAATGGCGAAGTTATTTAGTAGAGACGAAAAAGTAGTCTTTTAAAACTTTCCAGAGTCCATCCAAAGTTCATGCGCTTCGCTTTTAAATTGCTTGTTTTAAGAAGCCAAACCCAAAAAAGTCCATTCTTTTTATGTCTGGAGACTTAATGGGTAGTTCCGAGTTTTTTATGACATTTGGTCCATTTAGATGTGCCACCTCCTTGGAGTACTGCTGAGTTTTCTTCACGGTGTGAGACGAGTCTGCGTCGTGGTGAGTAAACACCTTTGATTCTTCTCCAAGATACAAATTTGGGACTTCCTTCATAATCAGGAGTTTCAGAACGTTCCCCACGTTTCGCTCAACATTTATTTCGGCATTTGGGGGAACTTTCATTAGTGGTAGCACGCCACGCCCCGTAATACTCCGATGACCATAAGCTGTGTTCCAAAACTTTCTTTCGTGTCGCACACCCATCTGTCAGAAACGATTTCTCCATTTTTTACGTAGCAACTTTTTCTTTTCCCGTCACAACCATTGACGCTGAAGAGTGCTTCATCAAGTGTGACAACATACTGGAACTTATCCCTGACTAAATGGATTTCGTAGAGCTTTATAGCGTTGGACTTCCGGTTTGTGACATGACTGTCTTTCAGAGCGTGTACCGTTGACATCAATTCTTTTTTTACTCCAAACTTTAACTAATAATTCGGTGGACAGTGTTTCTTGATACTCCACACCGTTCCGACAGTTTTCGTTGACTGGGGGGATTTTCCTGGCTAGTCATACGATTGACCTCGCAAATGACGTTTGGAGTCATTTTTACATAAGGTCGCTTTTTTTAGTAAATTGCAGTCCCACGACCTTGGCTTCCCAGCGATTATCTTCCCCACTTCCTACTCTATAACTGATGACTTGGAAATTGCTGTACCCCTTGATTTCGTTAACTTTACAATTGATCTTACTGACCTACCCTGTTCGGAAAAGGTCCGAATGACTACTTCGTCGTCTCTACTTAATAACTTCGCCATTCTTAAATGAATTACTCCCAAATTTCACAAACTTTGAAATAAACACTTGGTAAATGTTCACACAAAATCTCAAGTCAATCGAACAATAGGGAGAAGAGCAGTGGACCAGGCATTTTGCTTCTTTCACGAGTCCCCACCCTCTGTAAACTCGACTCGAAAATTCAAAGAAAACACGAAATGGTCGTGGTCCAAAAAATTGGACAGGTTTGATTTATGTATGTCTTCGGACTAAACGGAGCCTAAAACCAGGTACTAAAACATGTACTAATATCTAAATAAAATTCATAAGCTCTTATTTTTCCGATGGTCATGTTTTGCTTTCATGACATTTCTCGTTTTGAAGCAAATAAAAAATCTGGTTTGGTTTTGGAATTTTTTTCGAGAAGTACCTTAATTTTTTTTAAAATAAGTTTTTGATATGAGTTAATTCGTCGAATCAACTCGATCGTTTCTAGAGGTACTTTTCCTGTACCACTAGGCCTGCTTTGGGTTATCCACAAATGAAATGTAAACTCAACGAGTTTTATGTTTAAGGTAATACGTACGTTTTCACTTTGAAAACCTCAAAAGATATAGCCCGTTTCGTATTGACGGGCAACATTAAATCCCAGTTTGACTGAAATTAAACCCTCAATTTTATAAAAATAAGTAAATGTTAATCATAAACTATTATCACTCATATCGTACCACGTTGAGGAACATTTTCGTTTGTTGGCAGCTTAATTTCAAAGCTCGAAAATGCCCTGTCAAGAGAATCTGGGAAAGCGTTGAACTTAAACGAAGTAAATAAATTCGTGGTAGAAAACAAAAAAATATTTCAGCTGCAGCAAACCCTTGTCATTCCACTCTGCATTAAATACGGAGTGAGTTCTTTCATATCCGAATGTCCATAATGTCCGAAAACGTCACGATGGACCTCAAAGTACAAGTCAAACTGAGCGGAGAGTTGGGATATAACCAGGGCTGGAGCCAATGGGAGATTCGTGAGAGTTTGAACGATGAACAATTGACATATTTGAATGGAACCTATGATGAGAGTAACTTTACCGTTTTTGTAGAGACAACTGCCAAGCTTCGGATGAGCTTTGGAAGAAATTCTATTTTGTTTCAAGAGGGCGAACCTATCCTTGATTGCGATTTTGGGAAAAATCATTCCAGTTCAGGTGAAAGAGAAACAGACGGCCAATACATTTATGATTATTAGAGATTGAATTAACTTCTGACGATTTTGTTGATGATGTTGACACTGAAACGTATACTGAAATTGTTATTGACCTTGGCATTGGCTCTATTATCAAAAACACCGATGCATAGCATAAAAATGTTCAAACTCACTACGTCTTACATACAACCTACAATGTGTATGTATCAACTTTTTCTACTTGCGATATATAAAATTATACTTGTTAAATCAAAATTACTAGTTTAAGTATTTGTACAATGTTTCCGATGCGTGCAAAGCACTTGGGATCGTTTATTCAACTTGAAATTCCTTTTTATTTTGAGTTTTTGAATATAAAGGACAACTAAAAAAGTTGAATGAAATAATGAAGCTGATGATGAATAACAACAAAACTTATCTACGTTGCTAAAGTTTTTCTTGTAATCACTCAATATTAAAAAAGCTCGAGTGTAGTTATAGATAAATTACATTTTTTCTTTCAGTTTCTTTTCTTTTATCGTTCACATTCTCTTGCAAGTCTTAAAACATCCTCTTAAATTGCTCAGGATTGGGCTTGATTACAATATACATTGAAAATTCATCATTGACTCCTACCCCTGTTGTTGCATCTCTTCCACGAACAATACTTAACCCCCACTTTATTTCATAAAACCAAAACATGCAAGATAGCACGCAACCCCCACAAAATATAATAAATATTGTAACTAAGTTTGAGTTTAATGACAACGCATTAGCACTTTCACCTTCACTTTTTTGGTAATTATGTTCACCCCCTGTAAACCAGCGTTTCCAGAAAAGATGAATTCCAGAACTCACATAAGCCTGGCACCTCCTGTACATGTAGCCTCCCCCATTCTTCTTGAAATACCATATTTGTAAGTCCTTAAAAATGGGCTCTTCTCCTCCATAAAATCTCAAGTTGCTGAGAGAACCTCTGTGAATTTTACCCAAAGCTTCAGAAATGCGGATACTATCATCAACAAACGCTGTTCTGTTACAACCCCCCAGTTGTTTTGCTACCGCTTCATCATCATACTTTCGAATCGACCGAATTTTTCGAAACAATTTGGAAAATTCTGCATCCTTTTTTGCATTATATTTCAAATTTTCTATCAAGGAATAATTGTAACTTGAACTGTAATTTTTGTTTGTTATAAATGCTGCGTAAGTTTTGTCATCCACCCTGGCTTTGATCCATTTTAAAAAGCTGTGTCCAAAGTGGTTGCTAAGTGGATCGTTTGTGGGTCTGGGGGGAAGTGGTGGCTTATTTACGTGAGGTGTAAACAGGGAAAACTCCTTCATTTCAAACAAACTCTTCCAACTTTTATGAAAAGATGATGGAGCAATGAAATTCGCAAAGTTGTCCCCACGATACGCTGTATTTAGAACCAAAGCGGAGAGAATCCAGACAGCCAAAAAGCCTCGCAGGCTTTTAGTCCGACTCATTTGCCCTGCATAAACGTCCGTGTCCAAAAGTAATGCTGTGATGGTAAGCAAAATGGAATTAAAACTGAGCTCGGATTTTGGACGAATTGCAAAATCATTTAGGAGGCGCATCATTCCTAGCATTATTCCCGCTGTTCCCAAAAGACTGACAACAATCAAGGCCCAAACGTTTGCAGAAAAGGGTTCCAAATAGGAGTAAAAATTGATTGGGGACGAGTTGCCGTCACAAGTTATGAAATTGTATGAAATGATGTCAGCAGCGACATAATGATATCCATATGCTTTTCCTTCGCCCATAGCCAGCCATGGAAAGTAAAAGTTCTTGTTATGGTATTTTAATCCACCACGCTTCAAAAGGGGCTCGGAAATAATTGCCAGCTCAATTTCATCTAGATACGATGTAAGACTGAGCACTTGTCTCGTTGATTTTGCAGCACAAATCTCCACCAATCCTCTCAAATCCTCGTCAACTGGAAAGCGAAAGAAAGGGAAGATAAAATGGAGGAGAAACTTTCCATCTCCTGTTGCGTTCATGTAAGTTTCCTGCATTTTAAAACGACAAGCGACTCCCATTTCAGAGGAGCACCCCACAGGAAAATCTGTGAAGGGATACCTCTCAATCTCTAATTTGGCAAGGATGGATTTTCCAAAAAACTCACAAAACCTGCACATAAATACCGTCTTTTGAATAGTTGTCCCAAATTGGAGACGATCATCTAGGTTATCAGTTTTTGCAATGAGCTCGTAATTAATACGAAATGGAATCTGATGCATTGGATGCTTAAACAAAGGGAGCAGTTGCTTGTAAGGGAACTCCTTTTCAAAGTTTAACGTATTCGCCGTGATAAAAAACAGGTGGAGAGGAGTCATTGCCAAAGGTAGGTGAACAATGGACTTGTTGTTTGGAAAGAGGAATTTAGGGCTTGTTGGAACCAAATGTTGGGAGATGACTGTTAAACGAGCGACTGCTTTGGAAAAATTTTCCTGAACATGTTTGGCTTTCACTTTAGTTGGAAACACAAATGAAAAGCTTTGGCAGAATGTCCAGTGTCGGAAATTCGAAAGGTCTCCTTTTGCCCCCAAATCGTGTTGAAATAGGGAAATTACTTGTGCATCATTTGTGTTTATTTGAGGAAAAAGTAACTCCACTCCTCTTTGAAGAAATAGAACGTTGTAGCAGGCTTGAAAGCCTTGAAGCCAATTCAAGTGGGGCAAAATGATAGTATCCATTCAGAAAGACTGATTTCAACTAAAACGAAAGAAAATTACAACGTAGGTTTTAGAAAGATGAGGAACATGACACACTCAAACAATAGTTGAAGCACTTCGGTTTCTTGAAAGGCTAATGCCACTAATGGTTTTGTGTTGTAAGGCTAATAAATTGTACCTGGATATATGACATGACGTGTATGCTAACAAAGACGGTGTTTGAATAGTGTTTGCAACATTGCTACGTCGTTTTAGATAAAAGTTTTGCATAGGTTGCACAAGACAGAAAACAATATTGTAATTTATTTTCCATAGCACAAAATAGACAGAATAACAAACAACTATTTCGTAATCCACTCCAATCAAACCCAAGAATGAAGTAATGTGATTGCAATGGAGAAATGGAAGGCAGACACGAATTGGTAAATGGTTTACCTCCAAAAAGTTTATTATCAAACGAAAAGTTATCAAATAATTTCACCAACTTGTCCATTCATAACCAAAAAGCCTGCCTCATATTGTAAAGTGCAACAACCTTGGAATACCTATAGAAAACAATATGAGGAACGACATGTAAACTATTTTACAACAAAACATGATGAACCAATTCAACAAAAAACGTGTTTTGCAAATTTTAGCGACCTATTCGAAAATGGTGTAAGTAAAGGTTTAAAAAAGTACAGTTTATGTGAATAGTAGCATGTACTTAAGCATGCATGTGATTAAGTGAATTACACTTGCGGCAATTACGGCAGTCGTGTTGAAGAATTTAGTAGATATTTTTTATTACTTTCATGACAACTAATTACTCAATTCTATTAATTGAATTTTAGACAAAAGTAGACTTAAGTAGCTAACAACGCTAAACCTATTAAAAGTAATATAAAGTTCTTGCTTTGCTTCGCAGATTTCTTTTCTGTTTCAATGTTGAATGAACTTAAAAATTGTGATTGAAACTCGCCTGCAAACCACCCTCGTCCACCCACCCTTGAGTATAATTTTGTCAATAACAAACCAACAGCTCTTAACTAAATAAAAGTGATAAGTAACAACATATTCCCGATTTGAATTCTCATTGTCGGGATGAATGTAGCAATTTTCTTCCACCGACGATTAACTTAGCTCCAGAATTTATTTCCTGACTAGCCAACCAAAAGCAGGCTAACAAGTTGATTTATCGCAAAATTCATCACATTCAGTGGGGTGAGCTGGTCAATATAATTCATGGATCCCAAATCAATTTTGAGGACTGGCCAAGACCTGAAATATTTTCTGAACCACCTGTTTCTCTGCAATTTATGCAAACCTTTCGAATCCTTGAGCAGTTTTTTTGAAGAAACATAAACCTGGGCTTTGATACCATGGGAAAACATAATCCCTAATAAGCATTGGAGTGCAGTAGACACAAACATGTAAATTTGCGACCAGAGCAGTCTCTCATGTAACCTTACCAGAGCGAAAAACGAAATCACCAATAGAATTGTCATCGTCCAAACCTTTTGAATGGAAATATGGTTCTGATAAAATCCGTTGAATTCACTTGTGATGATCTGGATCTCGCGAAAGATTGAAGCTTCTTTCTGAACATTTTTCATTCGGTTTGAGAGGTTTTTAATATTCCTGCACAGAAAGTATATTAGGATAAGCAACAAATTTTAATTTTTGAAATTCACCATCAAAAAGAAGAACCAACCTTGAGAAAAGTTTTACATAACTCCGTATGCAATGGCAACATATGATGCTAAACGCTCTTTCCATGACATATACAGGAAAAAAGAATGTTACTACCAACCAGCTGCAGATAAGTATTCCCGTCCTTACCAAAAAATTGTAAACGAGTCTTATTTCTGGAAAGGATTGGAAAATTTCCAAAGATGCGACCCCATTTGAACACTGCGGAACGAGAAAGAATGCCAAATGTGGTGGGTTACAAGGGAGTTGCCACACTTGTCCAATGTATGCAAATAGGACAATGGGGAAATGCAAGACGCTCCCGTAGATTAGAAACGAGACGAAATTTCCAGATGAGCCGTGAGGTTTCCAGTTAAACCCTGGGAAAATTTCAAAGAACATTAAAATACATTGCAATAAAAACCCACACAATATGTTTTTACTCACGATTGTGGGCCTGTTCAAATTCTAGCATGTGATTAAAAACCCGCTGAAGCTTATCCCGCTTTTTGATAACGCTCCACTGTGTATAACACATTGCGATGGAAACAAAAACTTGAAGCATACATTGGAGAATGTCAGCAATGGACGCTAGTTTTAAGTACGCGACTACTCCAACCTGAATTATAGTTATGAAAATAATGGCAGCGGCTTTGGGATACCGTTTTTCTATTTTTGAAACGATTTGGGGATGTCGAACCACGAGTTTATTAGTTTTTGGATCAATGTCGTGAACCAAGTTTCCAAATAATCTACATAGTTTGACTCCAACTTGAAAACATTTTAGCTGATTTTCGGCGATAAGCATTTTGTCATAGGAATTGGAATTGGAAGTATCTAAGATTTAAACTTTAAGAGGAAAAATGACTGTGAAACGGATTCACGCGGAAACAGACTGATAGCCACAAACCTGTAATAGCGACTGAGAGATATTGGGATAACTTTCAAATATGCCTGACAGGGTTTCATTATTATTCTTACGCATAGGTATTCAATCGACGGCGTTGTCATATTTTTCGTGGTTTCCATTCCACTACCCTTGTAAACTGGGACGGGAATATTCAACAAAACCCTAAAGTTCCATTCCAAATTAAACGCTCCACTCGCAACCAAGAGCACCCGAGTGATAGATGTATAAATGATTTGACAGTTGATTGAGCGTCCACAGTCATAAGACCGGTTGCAATAAATTATTTTAGCTGTGTACGACTTATAAAGCGTCGCATATTGCGTCACGCAGCGCAATCAGCAATTCTTATTAAGTCACGCTTTAAAAATGTCGACGCAAATCTCGTAAATAACCTGTAAAAACAAACACCGGCGAAGCCGAAATCCAACAACCAAGAATGAGAAATTTGGTCCATAAATTAAAAATCAGCCTGAACGGTGAAAACTGTGTCGCTTTTGATGAAAGCGAAACATTCTTTACGCATAACCACGAATACGCGATCATGCAAAAACAAAAACAACTAGATAACCAACACGGACTTATTTAAGTCATTAAAAACATATTTGAGTTTGTAAGACGAATTCAATGATAAAGGCCATTCCGTCACGTTAATTCCCATGAGGCGTACGACTTTTTGAAGTGAAGAAATTAAAGGAATAGCTAGCGGTTTGTGAATCGTAAGATAACCCAGCTATGCTAATTTATAATGTATTTTATTCGGTTTATATTCTAACAGTGCATTATTATTCATTTGCAGATCTGATTTATCCTTATCATCCTTAGAAACATAAGACGTGATAAACTGGATTTGCCAGAACACCAAAGAATGTTTGGTTGGGAGAAATTATGTCTTAAGCATAGGATACCGTTTATTATCCGAAACAACGCAATCCACGTTCATCAAAGCTTCTTTAAGATCGGTAGAAATGGCCAAAATTCTAAGCTCTCAATGCCTGGATGATGAAGTATTGGTAGTCTGTGAAAGACATTCATGGAATTTTTATAACAAGTTCCCTCCTTGCCACACTCATTCCTGATTGGTTTTACCAAACAATGAACAGACTTCGAAGCAGGAAGGGAGAACGGAAATCAAAAGAAGGGATACTAGAGAAATTTTCTTCCATTTGCATTTACATAGCGGGTATTGAAGATGATTAATTCGTATTATTTATAAAGCGGTTTATGTTGTATGAATTTCCCATTAACATGAAACATTGTTGATTTTTTGAAGAAGTATATATGGGTAAGGATTCTAAAAAATAAATCGTTTGATTGTTTAAGAATAACAAACACCGCTATTAGCTACTTCCAGCATTTATAGCGGGTCTCTAAATATGCAATTATGCATGCGAAATGCAATGTTGGGAATAAGCAAAACAGCACCTTTTTTGGAAACCTGTTTTTTTTGTTATTTAAGCAACTGGTTTGCTTATTAAGTATTGCTGCTGAATCGTTTTTATGCTTTTTTTAAATTTTTCCACTAAATACCGCTTGCAATACAAAATATGCAAAAACAGCAAAAAAGCAAAATAATTTCCCAAAACAGTGCTTAATTGCCAACAATGACTTAACTTAAATCAATTTCGTGAGGTATTTAAATATTGTCGAGTTCCTGTTAAGCTAGATTGTATAAATTTTTGGATCCGAATTTATTTGAAACTAGTATTATTATGTATCAAAACCAGGCCACAACATAGTTACGTTAATTCATTCAAAACAACCTTAAAATTCAATTTCAGCAAATTTAAAAACTTCTTTTTACGAGATTAAAATTGATTTCCTGATAATTGGGTTCAGTCATGTTCACCGTACGTATAGAAACTTCTACGTTATTGTGTAAACTGAAATTAACGCTTGTAGACTGAAAAAAGGAATTTGCTCAAAAACGTAACTTCGACAAACGTAATGAAAAGTTAACTCTAAACCGGCGCATCATTCGATTCCAATACAAACCGGGTTACTTTGGAATTAATAATAGTAATGAATACGATGCTATTCATGATAGTTTAATAATTGACAGGAAATATAGAATATAGTTTTGCCAATTGAGTAGAGATTTATTATAAGAAAGGCCGAATCGGGAGAGAGTGTAATTTGGGTGATGTTGGTTTGCTAGCTGAGCTCTCTCTGCTTGGATCATATCATCATCATCATGGTCATGAGAATTATAGGTA
>JAQGAP010001123.1:0-22778 GCA_034697805.1 Orchesella bifasciata | reverse complement strand
AACGAAGCCATTATTTTACTTTATTTTTCTATGTCGTCTCCGCAAAGTATAATTGTATTTGGTGCAGATGCAAAACCTATATTCCTTCAATTAATATGACATACATTATAATATGAAGATAACGTGCATTATGAATATGAAAATGATATGATGGCCAGTTTTTTCACGAAATTCTGCAAGGAGATTCGTTCATTCAGAGATTGAGTGAAAAAGTAATTCAAAATAAATCTGACATGATCCCTAACGTCAGTTTATAAAAAGGCAGGCCAGCTTCCAATAGGATTTATCCGGTTATACATGCCAAGGCGAAAACAAATCTTACTTTCTTGTGTGAAATTGCATTTCCACTAAAAAAGTAAAATAATTTTTTTCATTCAATATTTCACTAGAGTCTGTAATTTTGCTCGCTTGCAATAATTTCGAAGCAAATCTAAGTTATACTCTAAATCGTTAACATAGTTTTCTCAAGAGAAATCAATTTAGATGACCTCAAAAACCAACAGGTGTGATTTTCCATAAAATCTTTACCCTGAATTCAAGCAAATCTCACTCTGTCCAGACTAGTTTAGTCGTAAGGTTGGCGAAAAATATTATCTGATGAGGCCTTAATTCAAAGTCAGAGAATTCCAAAGTTTCCAATAATTTTATTGACGACATACAACGCTTGCAATAATCGGAATAGTCAATAATATAGTTCAATAAAGGCACTTATAATTGTTAAAGTCTTCATCACCGTTCGTTCATTGATTAAAATAATTTTTAATAAATCGAAAATAGAACCCAATTTTTTTCCCACACCATCCAACACAGGGTCATTATGCTGGAATGAGCAATAGTCAATTAATTAATTACATATAGTCAGTTAATGATAATAATACTACAAAAGTTCATAAAAAGATAATATAAATATGTGTGTTGATCCATGGGTCTTAAACCTTACGTGGCACAGTGGCACCGCCACGAGAACACTTGGACTTGGGAGTGCGGTAGCGAGAACACAACGTTTGTCGCCTGGCGGCGACAAAAGTGTTTCCTTAAGAAAGGAGTGTAATTTATATTTTCAGCCAATATATCAAAATTTAATCTTAAACTTTAACACAAATATGCAAGGAGACCGTCATAATTTAGCTTTCTCTTAACTATTAGAAAAAACGTTCTCTTATACTATTGGAGAAAACTTTCTTTGAAACTATTAGGGAAAACATTCTCTTAAACTACTAGATGAAACCTTCTCTTATACTGTTAGTAAGAGAGAACAAAATATAATTAGCCTTTTCCCAAAGTATTACTTCGAGAGAAAATAATACTATTTTGGGTTCTCTTAAACTAGTTGGGGGTAAACAACTAATAAATCTGAGTTTACTTTAACTATTAAAGAGTGCAAAATATAAATTTATGTTCTCTTATAGTATTTTTGGAGAAAGCATAATGTAAATTCGGTTTTTTACGAACGATTGGGGTTAGAGAACATTAATTTCATGTTCTCACAGTCTATAGGTTAAAACAAACGCCATAAATACTTGCTTTTAGGATTGTTTATTACCCGAGATAGAGAAAATTAAATTTGTCGCATTATTTTTACGTTGGGTTTTAGTATAAAAGCTTTAGATACTCTATAACAATTATACTGACTTTACAACTTGTAAACAGTCAAGGAGAACACTCAGAAAATCTCAAAATGCCATGAGAACACTTGTAAGGTTTAAGATCCATGTGTTGATCGGGTATTTGGATTGTTGTTAATTCGCTCGTTGTTTGTTGATTGCTGCCTGGAAATAATACTTCATATAGTTCGTATAGTATAAATTTATAATTAAGTTAAGAGTATGCAAAATACAGTGTTTAACACGAATTTCAGTAATTCTTACGTTGCCCCAATTCGTAATGAATTCGATAATGGAAACACAAAATAAGGTGAAACTGATATTTGACTAACATTTTTTATCCTTTGCTCTACTTTCTGATTCCTATAAGTGAGAAATATAGAATGCTCACTTTAAAACAGCATATGTATTTGACAAGTAATTTGATTAAAACGCGTGAAAATAACGCCAGATTTTTCTGTAAGAAACAATTTGGAGGTGGATATAATATTATGATGGTATCATGAAACAACTCGGCTGCATTTTCCCAATTATAAACATCTATTGCAACAGAATGGAGAATTCGGTGGCTTCCTGGAAATCGATAATTAGGTGTTGCGCGTTTTCGATATAAACAAAGTGGGCTGATTCCAAGGAATTAATTTACTGTATTGATATTTGAAAATAAAATACCAATAATACAGGAGGTAACTGCTGCTCAAGGTAAAAAAATAGGTATTACTCATCGTACCGAAACTTATATTACACATGTTTGCCTGCAATAAATTATTTAGGCTTCATCTCATTCTGGTTCGGAATCCTCATTTAACTTATCTTGCAACTGTCTCTAAATTTCCTCCAAAGAATTGATTCATTGACCTTGTTCCGTTCTCATTTCCTGCAGAGAAACAAAAATTAATTCGTTTTAAATGTTTTTTCCAATTTGCTGGCTTCTGAAGCTTGTTATAGTGTATTTATAGGTGCAACAACAATTTTTCTCCCATTTAGGTTGTAAGCAGCTCTTCAATTTTATACAGGACATCTTTACACTCATTTTCTTTCTAGGTAGAAAAAGAAAGGACAGTGTCCTATGGAACCATTTTAATCTTCTCTTCAGGCTCATCGTCATAATCACCAGTCTCTTCCGCTTAAATATCCTCGTCCTATATAAACCTAATTGTGAAGCCAACGTGCCTCACCGGGGGATTTTCATGGAGATTAAAAAGTCCTTCCACCCAAACTCTTTTCCCAGGTCAACTTCGTAGTACTGACCTAAGCATTCTATATTAGACTTTCGATATAAAATATATATAAATAAAAGCTCGATAGGATAATCTTTAAGAAACCACATCCAAACTGGGGTTTCATATCGCAAAACCTGATTAAGATCGTTTTTTAGCTGGGTATTGTAATTGTTGCTCTATTCTCTTCTCCTTTGGTGTGGTCGGTTTAGTTCCAATTCTGATTTCCTGCTTTTTTAAATCACCAAGCTTCTGGAAGCTTCCGGAAAGTCTTAACAGAGGTTCTTCTTTAAAGTTTTATTGTTGTAGATATAATTAAAAATAAATCCCTAGTCTATAGAGTCTAGTTCTGTACAATTACCGATGCGTACGGGGATATTAGCATTAAAATTGTGATTGAAGCTTTAACCACAACCGAAGAGTGTTGGTAAACTTGGAACACTTGGAAAACTCAGAAACAGAAAACCAACAAAGAGCTGTCGAAAAGTATTTTTGTTGATTTGAAAACAATGTATTCTTGGATTTACATCAATCGTTTTTCAATCACGTAATTCTCGAATAATTTAAGTAATTTGGCTTGATACTTGCTATTTAACAGTGTAGGTTGGTTTAACGGAATCCTAATTTTGGAGTAAACAAAATAAGTAAACAATATTTTTTGCTGCTAGAAGCTTTATAATAAAGGAATTTATGGGTCGATGCTGATACTATATTAAAGTGTACTAAACGTTGAACGTTTCCAAAAACTCGGCAATCATCATTATTATCAGCGATTAGGACACAAGTGACCGCAAGAACTTGCATGACGAGGAAACACTTGCGTCATACATGAAGTCTTTTAAATAATTTTCAGGTCAGCGATAAAAATGACTCCGACTTCTTGATGGAACACTTTGTGGAATAAAAATACCCGTAAGCGCTCAAGAATGATTTTGAAGAATTTTGTACACAAATTTTCAAAATTATATTTCAAAAACGATTCTTGCGTTCTATGTTCTATTTTCTTATTCCATCCTATAAAGTATATGGTGAACACTATGCTGTCGCAGGTTGTCATATATATTCCTAAACATGAAAACGGACGGACAAAACAATGGTGTTTAAGACAAATCGTTTACTTTATTACAAACATTAAAGAATCTATTTATAAATACAAGAATGAGTAAATACCTGAAAAATTAACTGTATTAATTGAAAAATGAAGTTGCAGGAAAGCAAAAGATCTTTATTTGAAATCTTTCTTACTGTTAAAAGGAAACCAATCAGATAAAAAAAGTCCGAAATTGGCTAGTAAACCTCGATTCTTTAAATGAAAATAATCATTGTATTTTAAAATCTTATTTTGCATATTATTATTATACTGTATTGTGTTATTGCACGTTTTTACATAGATTGTGACCAAAATTTTATTTATTAATACTGGTAAACTTAGTTATATATTTAAAATAACAGATAATTTTAACTCTTGATGTAATTCATCGTTATGTACTGTTTATGAATTCAAAACAACGTTTTATTTGTAATTAAAGTAAATTTTTATAAATGTAATGGTATACTCATAGTCATAGCTACCAAGTTTTCTTTCTATTAATATTATAACAAGACTAGAAAAAAAATTGTTGTGTAATTCGTTGCAGATGCAACTTTTGTTGAAATTACAAATATTTCTACCTCATTTTGTTACTCTTAGTATTTGCTGCCCGTCTTTCTTTTTGGGTATACTTTATGACCCTCATTGGTAGTACAATCGTACAATTTTAAACCATGAAGCTTGGAACTTCAAACTACCGTACAATAATGCTAAAATCTGACAATCAAGCTAGACGGATTCATTGATGCCGAAGTCTGTAGAAGCAAATTTGAAACTTAAATAATAATATTTGTGCCCCAGGTCCCAAAAGCAAATAAAACGTTTCTTCAACATATGATATAGCAAATAATTGGCTCTTAAGATAACTTTAATTAAGAGCTAAAATTAAGAGCTATTGCTGCTAAATTACAACAGATTTTGCTTTCGAGTTAGCATTATATTCTCGTTGAGTAAAATAACAAATAAAAGTCTTTGACAAATTATTATTGGCTTGGATTTTTATTAGGAACGTGTAAAAACTCGACAAACATTTAAGAATGAATCCGAAAACCGATAGAGTAGAGTACACACGTTAAATACTTAGCCAGCATTTGCTTTAAATATTATTGCTTAAACTGATTAATTCAGCAAAGGCCACTTGAAGTTTTTAGATGCCGTGTTGTGCATTTGGTTGTACATTATGATCTAGGTAGGTACCTTTTATGATAGAAATGCATTTGCCATCAAATTTTGCATAGTAGCGATTAAAAAATCTATTCTGTTTGCACAATTTGGAAACAATGTCTAATTAATAAACATGCAAAACGTTTTTCTAGAATAACCACCATCACCACCATCACCAACGTTTACCTCCTTATAACGGTAAAACTTGTTTTGCGGCAACATTTTGGATTCGAATGCATTAGTACATCGTTTTACCTTGGTCCTACTAACAAACAGCATATTTCCCGCAATGGGCTAAATAAAGAATCTCAACAATAAAAATGCTACTAGATTAGACCAAATTTTGAGCTCAGCTGACGAAATCGAAAGCGCCAAATCTGGCTAATAATAACTAACAAAGGCTACACCATTTGAGTAACATTTTATTTTACTTAAAAGAAACAATTTAGGATTTCAGCAAAACAACATTGAAATACGAGGCAGGAAGCAGTATCAACCTGGTAAGGTCACGCGAGTTTTTGTAACAGAAAATACATAAAAATATAGTTCAGAACAATAAAATGCATACTTCAATAAAAAGTCAAAATATGTGGGCTCCCAATGTTCACCTTGCGGTGGTAGAGCAAGTAACGTTACTTTATGCTGTCATTTGTCAAACAAATAATTATACATATAAATCAGTCATTGTAAATATCATCGACCTCTATTCGTTTAAACCCAAATAAATTTGTCAAACGTTCCTGTTCATCCACCTTAATTTGATCGTGATTGTTATCACAATATAACGGAATGCCCAACAATGGCTAGGGGTCTATGCAATACATTTCACAGGTATGGCCATTCATCATATTATTGCAGAAAATTCCCGTCTGTTCAAGTTTGCTCAATTAGGAAGAAGAGGACGTTTAAAGATTTAAAAACACGGAAACTACAAACAACTGATCACGCTAGTGATGGCGATCAAGGAAACATTCATGAAACATTCAACACCCTCCTAGATTACTATACCTAAGCATACTTTCTCCTTTGCTTGACAGAAGCTGCCCATCAGGGATAAATTTCAATTTTTTTTGTCTTAATATCTTACGTGGTCATCCTGCTGACGTAACGTTCATAATGGTATAATGTTGAATGTGATAACTGATGACCTTCAGTCACAGCCTCGTTCTTGAAATTTTGAATATAGAAGTCGATTTAGCAAGAAAAAAAACTCTTAAAAACCTTGTACAACAACTGAATGAAAATGAAGCTGCGGCTTCAGCCGTGTTGGTACTTGCTCTTGCTTTAAGCGTTAATTACAACCCCGACCTTGGAGTAAAGCTGGTTTACAAACAAAAATTTAGTTTATGTTCAAAAAGAAATTAAATATTCTTTTAAAAATAGGGGATATATCGTCCATTGTGGGGCGAAAACTATCCATACTACTGCCTTCAAGGTTTGACGAATAGAATCGTTGGGGAGGTCCTGCTTCTCAAACCAAAGTTCCTTGTCAACTGCGCCTCGAAGTAAAAACTCCAGCCGACGGAAGCAGAAGACGGAGCGGATCGTCATTTATTGAGGTCAGCAACATCAGTAAATGCTCTTGGAATCAAACGCTGTGTATCTTACAAATAGACCAAAAATGCAAAATTGTATAAAGCACTCCATATTATGCACCAATGTTTAAAAAAATTTTGAAGATTCCCTGGAGCTCCGTTCAAAACCGTCTCAAGAAATCCACAACATTCTACCGATTCGTTACACAACGTCACACAACTCTTGCCATGTTTTATGCAAAACACTGAAAGAAACATACTAAACTGGAGCGGTACGTACATAAAGAGGTACGTAGTACGTAGTGCAACCAGGATGTGATTTTGTACATGATATTTTGGCTTTTCAAACACTAAATTAAGATCCTAGAAATACAGTGACACATAATGGCAGCATAGAGTTCATCCAAACGCGATACCACAAACTTAAAGCAGTGTTCCACACTAATATGCAAGTCCTTAATCAAACGGAGTCTCAAACTTAATTACTCAATCGGAAAGCGGTTACAAATCAATACTTCAAGATGAGCGATATTTTTGAACGCAGACAATAAAATGGGATTACTCAAGAGCTTTAAATGGGCTATCAACAGATACATTTTGTATCAAGAAAAAGGATGAAACTTTGTGACGTGAATATTGACCTTGAAACTTAGTAAAGGTTGAAGCCTCTCATTCTGTTAATTAGTGAGCTGTTAATTATTTACTGGCTTTCCCCACTGTTAAATTTAACTCACATTATTCACATGAATTCTTTACACCTACATGAGATCAATTATATCCTCCCGCTTCCTTTCCACAGCTCTTAAACACTTACGCAGCATTCTTAAAACATTGTACATGGCCTCATGTATAACTATGTATATAGGTACATGAGCCACTATAAATCTATCTGCACATGCAAATAAAAATAAAACAAACATATTTTACTTATTATTCAGGAGTACCAATGCGAGAACTTTGTTGTACTCAAATCAGCGCAAATAACTCATTTTTTGTTGTCTCAACATTAATTGCCTTTTGGCTGCTTGTGTTTGCTTGTACTTTAATCGTTCTTTTCTTATTCAAAGTTTTTTGGTCTTCAAGTAGGCGATAATGAGTAGAAGTAAGTTGAATCTGAGTAAAACATTTTCTAGAGATTCCATGAATAACTAAGTGTATTTGTCACGCTCGATAATTGAGGCTGGCTTAATTCTTGCTGGTCTTGTAAATATCATCGTGGGCATTGAAGCTAGGATTCCTCGAACGCTGAAAGCAGAATATTTTCTGTATCCGATGTAGAGTATGATTAGGATTATGATGAATGTTATGCTTGATACGTAAGAAAGTGAAGATCTGCTTTCAATGTGCTTTTGAATCACGTATTCTTTCATTTGTGGTTTGGTTTAGTAGGGGACTGGAATCTTATTGTGCCAGTCGTTGTTTATAATACTGCTCATATTTGCATACAGCAACCAGCTTGTTTTTAGCGAAGTGGCATTTCGTAATTTCCTTAAAATAAGCTTCTGTGTTTGTGAAATTTATTGCCAGCATTTTTCCATGCGTTAGGATATCATTTTGCATTTCCTATATAGGTCTAACTCATGTCTTAGTTTCAATTGTGAGATGGGGTGTTCTGTTTCTTCTGCAAACTGCTAGTATTGTCATCATGTAGTTTGAAAGTGTGGTTCTATGCTGTAACTTAGCTTGTAAGGAGGAAATCTGCTCTGATCGGCTTATTTGTCTTGTGACGTTCAATGTCACGTTGTAGTATGCGTTAAGTTTTGCATAAAAAATACTTTCTCTTCTGTATGCATGTATTTATCCTTTTCTGAGCAATATTTGTTTAGTATTGCTACCATTCTGACAATGCTGTCGTGGTCGTTAGCGCGTTGATTATTGATGTCGTCCATCTTTGATGACATTTCATGTGCATTTTGAATTAATGCATTGATTTCAGTTTCAAGACGCAACAGAAGTTGAAGGCGAAACTGATGAAATTTAGAGCTTTAGTGATTATTCGCGGACCACGTTGGTCAAAATCGAATGCTTTTTGGAGTCCATTTTTTAGGATGCGGATTGTGTCATATCGACGTGGTAACTTTTAATACAGTCATTTGCAATACAATTGCTTATGTATTTGTCTTTATTAGAAGTAACTACGTCGATATGTTACTTACTTGATGTGGTTGTATAACTCAACGGACGGATCTTCCGTGTTGCAAACATTTTTGTAGATTAAATCATTGTTAATATCTGGTACTTCCATCTAATAAAGGAATTGTCGATGACTCGTAAAAATTTTTATTTATCAGCGTCATTTAGACTCTGGAACTTATTTTCACTTTCACAGATTGCTGCCGTAGTGAGAGACACCAGAAGTAGAAGAAAAACACATCTGCTTATCTTCATTTTATCAGGGGTACCGAATCGGTTGTCTGTTTTGTAAGTTATACCTGGCATTTGGATGTTGTTGAACTTCAGTGTGTATTGCTGAGACTGGGATTGTGGGGATGTAGTCTTGTTGTTGAGTTTGGTCTCTGGTGATTACGTTTTCTGTTGGAGTCTCTGGTGGGGCACTTCGTGAAACTTAACTTGTCTGAGGTGGAGTTGCTTCCATGTCAGACTGGGGTAGTGGATCGTGTGGAAGTGCGTCAAGTAAAGGATTATGTTGGTCTTCTTCGTAATGTGGGATTACGTCAGGCCCCTTCTGTTGAGACCTTGTTTTAAATTTCATCGTCCTCCTTAAATGACTCAAATTTTGACTCATGTGATGATGTTTACTCGTCTTCACGTGCCACCTCAGATACTTCAGCTTCAGTACTGTCTTCCTGTTTCTGTTGTTGCTAATTTTTTGCATGAGGACTTTTGTTTTGATTTTTGCTGTTTCTACGTATTTGCGTAGCCTTTTGACATTGTCCAAAATGAGTCCTATTCGTTATTTTCATCTGCACTTGGTAGTTTACTGAGACTTTTGGATTTTGCTCGGTGGTAATGTATGGCCCTTGGAAAACCGTTTGCAGTTTAGGAGGAATGCCTTTTGTCCTCAAGTATCTCTTGACCAGAACTTTTTCTCTAACTAAATATTTCTGGTCTCTTCTCTGCTTATAAATCTAGTCAGCTAAGGATAAAATGTTTTGTTCATGTTGACTCCCAGAATGCAACAACAGACGAAAAACTAAAGAAAATTATATGTATCTTATGAAGAATGAAGTATGTCTTTTCTACATTGGCAGAAAGAAGATATTATCAGATTAGCGACTCAGTATAGAGATGACAAGAAAAAAGAAAGCTTTCAATTACAAATTGCACGCAGTTGAAAGATCAACTAATATGATACGTACTTATCGAACAGTCAAGTAATATTCAACTTTTACTTTGGAACTTTACTTTTACTCAACTTTGGAAATTTTACATAAAGCCCATCTGTTCTGTTATTAACCGATCCAAATACTTGGTAATATGGATTCACTATCAGAGGCAATTTATATACTACTTATCAGCCGTAGCACAGAGGGCAATTTTAAGAAAAAGTGGCAAAAATTTTTATTGTTATTTTTTATTCCTGTATCTTGTAGGGCTGGAAAAACTGAGTCGTGTTGTGCCATTGGTAAGCTACTTTTACTACATTACTTGTAGTATATTCCTCCAGTTAAACATTGTGCCCCCAAAATTCAACCTTTGTAATTAAACGGGGTTAATTGATTCATTCCAGAGGTTAGTAACAACTGCCTGAAATAAAGAAATCTTTCCCTTATTTACACCATTACATTTTCACATGACATTGCATACACTCACATATTATTATTACGCATCATCCTCATCTTCAATGACTAATTCACTAAACAAAATAATACTTGATTCACCATGTATCCGCTCACGTACACCCATACGCATAATCTACATAAGGTTATTCAACGTACGCAGGTAACTATGTTACATGCCCGACAACTGCAGGGCCACCTTCGAGAACCAAAATGTGATGTTAAAACTAACACCTAAGCAAAATTAAGTAATGTCTTAAATACAAGTAACAATAATTACGGATTATTCAAGTCCGCCAAGATGAAAAAACTTTCACTGTCTTTTATCGTCTGGAGAAGACACATTAAAGTTTCTTATCATAAATCAAATCAAAAATATAAAACCAAATTCTAGGTCTTTGTTAGTTCTCACCATCAATCAAATCCATCAATCAAATATCTAGAGGGATACAAAAACAGTCCATATGAACCAGAAGTAAATGGGAAGATTTTGATCAAAAGAAATTTACGTACGGACGCAGAAAGTGTTATCGTAAAAGCAATGATTTTTGACTGTATAGAGGGGGATGACATCAGTTTCGTTCACAATTTGACAGTGAATGAGCAACGAAAATTCAAAAACTGCTACGTCTAACGTGTAGGGAAATGGAAAAATTTAGGAAAAATAAGGCGTTATAAATAATTTGCATAAGGATCCACGCCACAGGAGATACTATAGTACTTCGCATAAGGAACTTAAAAGATACGGAATAGATACTGGAAAAAGGGTTACTTTGCGCATGAAAGATCCCACATTCAGTTTCATTCAGTCACATTTTCTAACACCAACATTCAGGTGACAGTAGCATTTTTTGTTTGTATACACATAGTTGAGGAAATTTGTGTTCAGTTGTTAGTTGACTAATGAATACCACTACTCTTTTCACTTTAACCTCGGAATTGTGGAGCCTACTCCTGTAGAGGTGACGGCGTTCAGGAGAATACAAACAACAACAACAACTTTGATAAACATAAAGGCTTGTTAAACACCAAAAAACAAGAATGTAAATATGATTGTATCCGAGACGAATTCGAATGATAAAACTTCACTGTACTATGGAACGTAGTACAGGATGTTGGTAAATGTGTACACAGAAGTTTGGCTTTTAAACACTAAGAAAACACCTATAAAATATAGTGAAGCATAATGACAGCATGGAGCTCAGCCAAAATCGACACTACAAACTTTAAACAGTGTTACAAGCTAAGATGCAAGTCCTTAGACAAATGGATTCTCAAACTAACTTACTCATTAGGGAAGCAGTATTAATTGATTCCTCTTAGAGGAGCAACATTTTTGAACACACACAATAAACTGGGTTTACTCAAGAGCTTTAAAATGAAGTAATAAATAAATACCTTTTCTATCAAAACAATAAAGATGAAACGGTGTTACGTGAAACGAAACTTTAGTAAAATTTGAAGTCCGACTTACACTGAGCTGCTCCTTATAACTTTCCAGAAATTTTCCCGTCAGTAATGGCATATTTCTAAATGTCCTGCATTTAAAAAAACTACGGTTTCCTTGGCACACATTGCAAGAAAAGCATCTGAATACAGAGGGGATAAAGACCCATCCTAAATTCCAGAATTCCAATTAGTAAATATTACCTTAGTAATGAAAACGATATAACGATACAAGTTCGTGATACTGCGGAGAACAAAAGGCTGGTAGAGAAAGTAAGTAGGGGATATTCTATTGCCCTAATTAACCTTGGCCTAATTAGCCTAACTATTGTTCCAGCTAGTTAAGTGTGTCATCCCGAACGATTTTCAGACGACTTGCAGCTCATCAGCGTGTGAGCTGCTCATACTCTCATACTTTCTGCTCTCTTGTTATGTATGTTGCAAGCTATAGGCTGCAAGAGTGAGAGAAATCTCTCGTAGAGCCAATTCCAAAGCAGCTCTTTTTCTCAGTCCAGTTTGTTTATACAGACTGTGCGGAGACTCTGTTATATTATAGTCTTTATATATGTACCTATGCATATAATATATTTGTGTCATTGCCTGTGACTGTTGTGTGACGTACTTGTGTGAAATAGAAACTCAGCTTGCGTTGCTTTATATGTGAGGATTGCCTGTGAATTTTTGGGCAATTTTCAGTCATTTTTTGGTGAAATTTTAAAATTTAATCAGTTGACATTCGTCTGTGGAGGAGTGTTTTTCTGTGACTTTGAAGCATCGCCAGTTGCTAATCGTTACTCCGTGTGACAAAGGCGAGTCGATTTTGAAACTTTTCAGTGATTAATGTTTCGAAATTCACTGTCAAACTTCCGTTTTTTGGAGAATTGATGGTGTTTTGTGCTCCACAGTTTGTGTGGAGTCTCCTTTTGACAGGAAGCTTATGTGCTGAGGTCTTCCCAAGGCTTATTGGTGATCGATAAGGTATGTCAACATTCATTTTTTTGATCATGTATGGTAGAATGTTAAACGAGCGTTTGACAGAGTTGAAATTCAAAACATGCGTGTAAATTGCATAGCTGATACTAAAAATGAATGTATTTTAAGATAATGTTGATTGTTGATTAGTTAATTGACCATTTAACTCGTTTTTTGGATCGGGTACAAACTAATACCTTAGGTAGATATTGGTATAAGAAACTAATCAGCATCTTATATTCATTAATTTTAATTGCTAATTACCGTAATTGCCAATTAGGCTATAATTCTATGTATATAATTCTAGGCTATAATAATTCTAATCTTCTAATAATTGGATTATCAAGTCACCCCAAGTGATCTCTCATTTCACACACTGATCACACAAACACATTTTTTTCCTTTTTTGCAGCAATCTCAACGCCAGAGTACATGAGTACGTACTCGATCAAATGCCATTTCTTGCCATCCATGCTATTCGCGACATTCCACTAAACGCGGAAATAACTATTCATTATGGTGATGCCTACGCAGTAAAATTAATATTGGGAAACGTCTCCCATTTTAAGTTTTATTATCATTTACCTTGCCACTACATCTGTACCAAACGGGAGTTCTCAAAATAAACCAGTTGCAGGGCCAAGCCGACTGAGCTTTCTACCTGTGTGGACTGTTCTTGGAAAGGGACAGCAGGAGAGCCAGAAGCCGACGAAGCCGACGACAAGTAAGCGATGAAAATGTTAATGAAATATTGCTATATTTTTCAAGTCATAATTTGTTTGCAGTGGTCCGGACGACGAGTTCAAGTGTAAAATTGGTGGAGAGAGGTTCGAGAACCTCAAGGCTTTGATTGAGCATGAGCTCACAACAGAGAATCATGAGTAGAAAAATGCTCTATTTTTCTGTTATGTTTTGCACTTGCAAAACCATCTAAACAATCATTCATTCCATGTTTTATTGTTCACAGGAAAATAAAATACTTTAAAAATATTTTGCAAATTGTCTTTTCATTTATTTCAGCTATGCTTGCTACTTTACTAATACCTAACCCTCCCTCCCACAAGACAAAAAGGTGCTGGGGCAATTCTATCAAATTATGATGCAAATGACGTTAGATATGGGTTGTCTCATCACTTTTATATCTACCTGAAGGATGGATGTGATGATTCTGATGGATGCGTATATGCCGATGATGATGATGATCAAGTATGTCTCTGATGGATGAATATGGTGAGTGTCATAATGATGAACGCGATTGTGGGAGATTTAAATGATGACTAAAATGCTGATGAAAGTTAATTGCAATTCGCATTAAGAATGATGATGACAATCGGTTTATGATGACTCAAAATAATATTGAAACAGTAAGATTATGAATAGTTCAGTTGTAAGTATGAATCATTGCTTTATAACAAATCTTCATACGCTTCCAATAATTCTTGCAGAGTCATGGAATGAGTATACGGACGGGTATTTGCTCTCGTACACATAATGTAGAACGCCAGCTTGCTTCCATTCTCGTCTAACTCAAGCCACGGTCGCATCTTGAAATCTGGCAACTCGAAAATGTAACAAAATGTAAACAAAAATGTCAAAAAATGACCCAAACCCGAGACACTTTGGTAAGTGTAACTGCGAATGCAGCTAAAAACATGCATGTAAATGATGATGATGAGTATAGGACTAACTGTTTATTTGTTTTTGCAGAGAGCAGCGATGATGCAGCTAGTCCTACACTCATCAAATGATTAACTGCTTTGTTTTAGCTGCACTTCCACACCCAAGCTGAGTTGGCTGGGATGCAGCAGGAGGAGGAGGGAGCCTTTTTGAGTTTTGGCTGCAGCTGCCAATTTGTGCTTTTAAAGCACTTATTAGCTTATTGGCAGCTGCAGCCAAGTGTATTTTTGTAAATCCTCTCCAGTTCCGAGTAGAAACACCGCCAGTAGCAGCAACAACCATTTTCTGGAGCTTCACTCCACCAAGGTCATGCCAGTTTGGCTGCCTACCTTATTTTTGGCATTGCCCGTGACATAATGTCACCTTTTGTATTGGAGCAGTGCTCCATAAGTTTAAAAACAATTGGGCCAAGTGCAAATAAAATATTGGCAAACGAAAACCTCTTTCCTTCTCCCCCCTATTATTATCATCATCATTACCATCATATTCCAATTCATCTTTACATTCAGCGTCACGCGCAAAGTGCAATAAGCTAATTAGGCCAAGGCTAAGTAGTTTTGGAACATGAGTAAGCATACTTTCTTTCTCTACTAATGCTGCAGGCAAACGTGCGAGAGAATTGATAGGATGCATACACTG
Source organism: Orchesella bifasciata (assembly GCA_034697805.1). Lineage (NCBI taxonomy): Eukaryota > Metazoa > Arthropoda > Collembola > Entomobryomorpha > Orchesellidae > Orchesella > Orchesella bifasciata. The sequence continues at coordinate 7,691 of JAQGAP010001123.1, read as the reverse complement.
AATTCATTCAGGAAAATCCAAAAGCCGCCTAACGAAATTTTTACAACTAAAGCCAAAACAATACACCTGACCTAAAAATAGGGGATTTCAAAAAAGTTGTACGGGCGTTACGGATGAAAACCAAAAACTGATGCTGAATGTTTTAAAAAACGCTTGTTCTAATAATGTGAAACTGAATCCAGATCCAGTTGTGTATGCCGAACTTGATAACAAGCAGGAACTGTGATTAATTTTGTCTTGTGTGCAAACGTAACTGAAGACCGCTGCAGAGACACTTGTAAAAAATGCCCCTATGACAAGCTTTTCAAGTTTGTTACTGACAATCTGGTGGAGTTTGATTGTAAGGATTCAAAACCGGCTATGCTTAATCATCTGAAATCGCCTACTATGATAAATTTCGATGGGCTTTGAACGGCTTTATTATACTTGAATTCATATATATGCATCAAAATCAATTTCTTGCACAGTTGAAAGCAAAAATTGTAACAAATCACCATTGTGCAGTGATAAACTATTATTTTAGTTCTAAAATCTATCCAGTGATGTGACTTGATAAACATTCAGGCAACAATCAATCCCTTTGTCGTATACTTTGGTAATGATGGAAGCAATACCATAACTTATAAAACGTGGTTCATTAGAAGCGATGACCTTACACCTGCTACATATGCTACATCATTTCACTCCTTCCGTACTCTTGCAATATTTTTCACACTGTACTGATTCACAGAATAAAAACTATAAGAACATTATGAACCGGGGGATTTACTTTATAGACCACAATATACATGCAAATTAGCGCTTCTCTGTAACAGCGCATGGTAAATCTACTTGCTGACTTGCTAAATCTATGCACTGTCTGCCGTAATAAAGCGCATAAAATTAATTAGGCATAGAATTTGAATTTTAACGGCTATGGAAATGTTTGACGTTGTACAAAGAGACTTGACATACGAAGACTTTAGAATGGACAAGAGGCAGCAAAATAAACTCCTGTAATTTAAAAATTACATTTTTTGGTAGTACAAGAAGATATGGATGTTGTCGGTAAAGCATTTTCCAAATCAAACGCTTCTGAACGATTTTGCGTTATAAAAGAGACAAATTAGGTCACAAACGAGAAAATGCTTACAACATTGGCGAATACATTGGAGTTCGAATCGGTAAAATATACCAAATTGGAAAAGTCGTTTCATTTATTGAAGCACGGGAGGAATGCATTGTCGTCTTGATGCAAAAAACTGGAAATGTAGGCGTTTCTCTGCAATGGCCAGCTAAAAAGCACATTATTCTATGCAATGGTATTTTTGAAATTGAAATACACCACAAAACCTTCCAGACACAGAATTGGACATGGTTAAGACGGCATTGCAAAAAAGATTGGAAAGGGTAAAACAATAAATAATGCTTAGAGGCAGCTTAATATGATAAATTACATTCAACTCCAATAAACGTCTTATTCCCCATAAGTGTCATGGAAACCCGACCTATCCGCAGGCCGGAAATTTAAATACATGCTAAAAGGTATATATAAACACGTATATATAATTTTTAACAACAACCGTTACAATTTTTTACCGAAACTGTAAATGTTAAATTATATAAACTGGATTTGCTAAAAACTACAATCCAAGACAACGACAAGAGAATGAAAACAATTAGCTAGTTTATAAGTAATAAAAGTATACTGGTCCATAACTTAAATCATCTATCGAGGCCTCATAAATACATTTATCTTCTTTAGTTTATCAAATTTACCTCCCCTACACTAGACCGCAAATACTATTATTAATACGTTCATGATACATTTCACTCACCGTTTAAAAAATATGTCTAAGAGATTCCACCCAATATATGAAACTCGATTGCCACGTGCATTTTATTTTATCCCAAACTGTTGCTAAAATAAAAGATCGCATTCGGTTGGCCATATTAATGAGGGCGAAAGGTTGGGGCAAGTTGATACATTTGAGATATGGGCAATAAGAGAATAAATTTCTATAGTTGAATAGAAGCCTGTTTCTCCTAGTTTTATGGTCCGATTGACCTGAAAATTTGTACACATATACTTCAAACGATTCTTCAGGTGAAAATTTGAAAAAACACGCGGGAAAAATCAAAATTTGCATAATGTTACAAAATCGTTAAAAATTGACTATTTTTTAAACTTTGAGATTTAATGTGACTTCGTAGACGGTTATACGAGTCGTTTTAGGTATTAAAGTTTTTCACAAAAATAATGTGTTTTTTCTTTTAAAAATTTGACCTGTTTTTGTTTTTGATTTTTCGCACATGTTTTTTCGAATTTCCACAAACCCTTTAATTTTCACCCGGGGAATCGTATTGCAAATGTATCAATTTGCCCCAACCTTTCGCCCTGATTATTATGGCCAACTGAATGTGATCTTTAATTTTAGCAACAGTTTGGGATAAAATAAAATGCACGTGGCAATCGGGTTTCATATATTGGATGGAATCTCTCAAATGACATTTTAGCTATCGGTTTAATTTACGAAGTTATATCAGATTCAATTTATGTAAATTTGTTAAATGCACTATATATGATTCTTTTTGTTACTAGTGGTAATGTTTTCATGTAGGCGAGTCTTTAATATGTATATTTAAAAATATGTAAAGTACATAGATATTACATTAACGTATTATTTATTACATTATTACATCTTTGCCTAGACGCAACAATTCAATTGTTTTGACGCAATTGTGTTATATGGCAGCGATGATCCAACCTTAGATCTGAGTATGATAGCATGCAGAACCTTTGTATTACGCCCAAGGCTGAACATTTTAACAATGATTTTTCCGTCATTTTGAGTACCAATACTTGAGTATTAGTTTATAAAATTAAAATAATTGGACCGACTTCATTCTACCATTAACGCTGACTTCCAATTATACACAGCAGTCCTTCACCAATATCTATCTTCATTTTGCCTGATAGATGGAAAGGAAGCTTTAATCTCGATTAAAACCTTCCTCAATTCATCTGTCGATATTACATGGAGTCTCAAACTTTTATTTGTCAAAGACATTCTGAACTTTCTGAAAATTACGCAAGATGGATGGGCGAAGTCTTCAGCCTCCAAATATTACCACGACCCGAAGACCTAAATACAACTCAGGAATAGTAAACAGGGTAATTGAATCAACAAATTAAATTTTTCATTCATACAGATGTACCATAAGATACATGATGGCTCTTTGGCAATTGATTGCTATACATTTCCACACAAGATAGGATCAACCATGGAACTATCTCAGAACGTTTGATTATGGTGGGCAATCTTAATACCATGCTTGACATAAGTATTTTCAAGGTCCTGGATAATCTGGATTGGAAGCAAAATAAACTACATATTTCCGTTACTTTGTATATATTCTAAAGACGGATTCAGTCAAACAGATCGTTTTGTAGGATCTAAAATCCCATTAACACAAACAAAGCCATTTGTTGATTTATTAATGAATTAGTAATTTTGAGATGTTTTTAGATGCTTTGCATCCCGTTCAGATATACTAAAGAACACATTTTCGCCCATCAACTAGGCATACCTTTGCCTAGTTGGAAAATTTAGACAGCTTAGTACACTGATATTTCACTGAATCTGTAAGAATTTAACTACAGTGTTACTGGAGAATTTTTACCTCTCTCATGGTCTATAAGCTACACATTAATTATATTTACAACCAACCTAATCTTCCAATTAGAAATGTCCCTCCGTTGCGTCGTATGACTGTGTCTACAGTTATGCAAAGTGAATTAAAAATTACTTGTTTAACAAATGCTAAGTATCTGTAAACGCTGTAAATAACCGAGATTTAGTAGTGGGATGAAGAGTCACAATTAAAGAAGACTGTCCAAAATAAGCGTTGGGAAATGGAAGCACAATCCCTTACAGGATTTTTTGTGGTGTAAATAAGTGAGATCAATATTTTTGTGCCTTAACCTCAACACTTAAACTGTATGCCTAACACCATTTTACTTTTCCCTCCTCGTCGGCTAGCCATAAAATAAAGTCTACACAAACGTCATATTAGATAATTCGTGTTTAATACTCCCAGTCATACCTAATTAAAAGAACACATCTGGACGTTTCTTAGTATTTTTGAAACATACTTTAACCACCGAAAAAGGGACTGGTTTTACTCAAGCCAACACCTATTACGTTCTACGTTCCAAAATTCTACGTTCAAGAAATCTCGCTCGAGATTGACTATATTTCTGTAAACACCTGCGCAAAGTCAAGTTTTGCCAGTTTTGCCAACGTGCTCAGTAGTCAATCCAATTAGGCATTTTTTAATGTTCATTAAAGGTATCTTCGATTATAATTTCTAAATTTGAAAATTGGCTTGTTTATTATCATTGTTTTGAGGTGGAAGGTACACAGTTTATATTCAATAAAAAAGTCAAAAATTAAACCAAGGCCAGTAATTCTTCTGAATGGTGGATGTTCATCGAAAAAATCACGCGTAGAGTAGAATTTTATTCTTGGTAAGGTTAAGAAGATATCTTGTTCACTTCAACTTTAAAACCGAAAACGATTTAAACCTTAAGATCAGGTTTTTAACTTGAAGGTCCATTTATGCATTTTTAGCTTAACATTGTCTCTTCAATTTCCAATTTGACACCTGTCAATAAAATTTAACTTTTAAATACGTTGTATCAATTCATTTAAAAATTGCCAATGCTCTTGCTAATACGCATTTTGCAAACAAATTTTCTGTTTCATATATCATACATTTTCCTATGAAATTGATATTCTCTCGTGAAAATGATGCTGATTTTCATACAATATAACGCACATTTATTGATGTCAAATTTCCTCAACAATGACCAACATAATCCATTTAGTCTCTCTTGAGTTACCCTAATAATCATTACTTCCATTGGAGGGTATCCCATCACGTAGGAAACCTCAACCACCAGAGAAACCAGTGTAATTGGTCCTCTAAACTTCAGCAGAAGGAAAGATTTTTCCAAACTATAAGCTTTGTGGTCCGCAAGTTTCTCGAATTCAAATTTTAGATCAATTGTGTTTCACGAAATACAACTTTTAGGCTAACTACACCCTATTTATAAAAAATCAAGATCGGGACAAACTAGGAGGCTAATAGTAAGATTCAAAACCGTTAACTTTCCCCTGCATTCCCAAAGCATGGTTGCGGCAATAACGGAACCCCATTTTGTTGTAACTGCCAACTGTCTGAAACCTCGTGTATCATTTACAAGATGTGATGGATAGTACTGTCACCACCAAATACCTATCTTGCTATCGCATAAATCACAACACGCAACCTCCGTTGGATGTCTTTACGACCCTCCTATTATTGTCGCAGAATTCATAAATCAATTTAACCTAATATCCTTGGTTGCTCTCTTTTTAGAATTTCACTCAGGTAGCCGAAGATTATCTTGCTTCTATCACTGGTTTTCGAAGTTTAGTGGAAGACTGAATGACTCTTGATACACATTACCATGCGTTGTATTAAACATTGTAGCTTGGTGTCAACTACAAAACAGAGACAAACTCATTTACCTGATGGCATGAAGAAGTAAGAAACAGAAATCTTGAAAAATTCGAATCAACATTTTCTCAAACGTTTACATAAAAACGATGTTAAAAGATAATCAAAATCTAATCTCATAAAAAAAAGCGACATATTTTTAAAGAACTTGGTATGTAACTTTGGTCAAGCTAAGGAGAAACTATATTGTACACAAATACGTTAAAATATTATATTGCAATGCAGAATTTTGTTGAAAACGAAATTACGCTAACAAAATTGAGTTTTAATGCAAGTAGGACATTAAAATTATCAAAATTCGGATTATTTTTGGTTTCACAATTCACATCAGCCTGCACACTTGCGGTACTTTGGGCTTTGATTGATTTAAAAAGATAATTAAATTTTTATGAGATCGTCTTTAGGAGAATTTGACGGGCAGCATCGTACAATAGGCAAAAAATGTACCAACTAAACTATAGTTTTTACTGGAATTTATATCATTTACATATATCACTAACTAACTTGTAAATGTACTAAAACTATTTTTTTCTTAACAGGAATTGAATGCAGCGAAACAGTTGCTTATCTTTTGCGACGTTAGTCCTGCAGCATTGCTGGGAAACTATGCAAAGTTTGATGACGTTTTAACAAGTTTGGTGATGATGACAGGCGGTTCTGCAGATAAAGAAAATGACTGGATTACGGTTGCAGGCATATACAATTAAACTTATAATTAAAAAGTGAATGGCTTGACAGTAATCACTGCATTCCAGATAATTTTTTTAAATATTACGTACAATTAATATACCTTTAAATGTTAGTAGAATTACATTTGAAAATTTGGAATGTTAGGCTACGTGAATCAGAATGATGTTAGTGCACTATGTTAGCCAAATTCGTGGCCATTTATTATTCATATTATTACAAAACCTAAAGTTGGCTGTATTTCTGAATGGTGTAGATGCCAATTGTTGCATGACCCAGATAATTTATCGTTTTAATACTGGAAAATGCTTTCGTGTGTCTAGAATGAATTACTGCAAACATTTCGTATTATTTGATCTCAAATCCCAAACCTCTCAGATATGAATATATTTTGCGTTTGCAAAAATATTTGTTGGTTGAAACAAATGCTTGTTGAACTAATTTTTTTCCAGCTTTAACAACAAATAAAAGATGCTCGTAAAAGATGGAAACATTGTTCGGTATGTATCTGTATGTCCCTAATTCTTCCGGTTCGAGCTGAAATTATCTTGACATTATAGTAGAATCCATTAGGTGCAACTGCAACGCTTTAGGTAACCAACCATTTCCTAAGGATAAACGTTTGCTGTGAAAATGTAAAAAAGAAACCGAAAAGACCTGACCTACGGCTTCCAGCTCTTTTCATTTTAAAACTTGTGCAATCAAATACAATACAATCCCAATTTTTACCTTTCTATATACTTGTATGATTTTGCGACCTGTATTTGCCATTTTAAACTCGATTTCCATCAGTGCATTTTGTAAATTGTGTAATGCATTTTAAGAACTGAATGGAATAAGTATTCTGGATATTTTCAAAAGACGTTTTGCAACAAGTCGAAAGGTATATGACACCGTTTCCAATAAATTCTTTAAAACTTATATTCTTTCTACCGTAATTTTAATAATGATTTATTTTTTTTACTGGAATGAGCTGACACCTTTTGCTTTTTGAGTAACTACACCGATTTTGTAAACTAAATGTGATAAAAATATTTTCTTGACGGATGCAGAATATACGGATAGATATAACCTAACCAAATCTACAAAAATATTAGGTAACTTACCATTCAACCGGCGAAGTTTTCAATATCCAAGCATTATTTCGATCCATGGTTGATGGAACCTCATCAGTGGCATCACACCTCCTATATACATGAAACAATTATTTGTGAAATAAAATATCCAATTCCACCAATCAAAACTGTCTCAACCAAATTTTCTTACGTTTAGTAACCATTTTCTCAAATCTAAAACCTTGTATTTCTTTAATTGCAACAAATGTATTTCGATAAAGAGTAGAGGAAAATTAATTTCTAGAAGATAAGTTACCGTTCGCAAAATTGAAACTGCTTGTGGTTTAATTGAATGCAAGTATACGTGTCACAAAAATGTGCATAATAGTTACTATCCGTAACTTA
>JAQGAP010001122.1:0-22780 GCA_034697805.1 Orchesella bifasciata | reverse complement strand
TTCTTTACACACATTACATTATATTATACACTTACTCTTTCCTTGAGGGAAATGATCAAAACAGGACAAGTGCTAAAAGGATGGAATGGATGGAAGGAAGACAGGCAATTGGGATGATGGGATGTAATGTTATGCATGTAGTTTTTGAAATTTTCATGCTTTGCAAAAAAGAAATATACATAATAATAAAAAACGGAGTGTACTCCACTACTCTACATGTAAGTAAATGGGGATAGATAAATATACAGATGAGAAGTCGTCTGCTCATAGAAAAAATTAAGTAAGTTGTTGAGGAGTCGAGGTGGAGGAGAGCAGCTGGCATGTTCGTAAAGTATCATGGTATGCTATCACGTCAGTCAGACACATTTCACCACATATTCTGGAAAAGACAGAGCGTCCCTCTGTGAAAAAAATGGTTGCGTTGCGCTAAAAAGCTGAGAAAATTGGATGAGAGAGGAGATGAGATGTGCATTTTATTTTTATTCGCTTCAAGCGCAAACCATTAACATTCTCCTAATAATTTCCCTGCCCATCTTCATCTTCCTCAAGATGATGAAAACGATAGTAAAAACGGAGTCAGATGGGATTTCTATATTATTAGCGATTGATAGCGGGTGTGGGCAAGTTGCGAACGTTTTCAAATCATGATAATCCTCTTTTGAATGAACTCATTCAATCCCAGCCCCCAACTTTAAAAGGATGGACAGACAAACCAAGTCGGATACTTAGCATCATCCCCAACATCCAATAAAGAAAGGATGTATAGCGTTTCACCACTCTATGAGCCATGCTAATCTTGATCCGCAGAAATCCCTATAAAAATAATCTGTTTTTGATTAAGAGAGAAAGAGGACGGCAGTTGTAAAATGAGAGGTGTGGACGGCCCGTTAATTCCAATCCAATTCCTTTCCACTTCAGAAATGACATGTCACCCCACTCCACTTCCACTTCCATTCACCACCAACCAGCTCGGAACGGAACGGACTGTTGATGCTAATCCACTTAAATTATTTTAATTTGGGATGCCAACAAAAACAAAAGGGAGACAATTATCCTTGTCATCTCATCACTTTTTTTATCTCCCTCTCTCCTCCAAATGCAACTTGAGACTCACCGAATTTTCTCTTTCAGAGAAGGGGCCAGACCACACATAAAAACCCAGAGATAATTTTTACTTGCACTTTCTTTCTTGCGAAAATGAAAATGATGTTCCCTTTCCTCTCATTAAAATCAGCAATAACACTGCTATGGAACCATAAAGAAAGTAGTTGCTAGAAAAACTTTTCTGACACAGAATGGCACTGCACATCCTGACATGACATTTCTCATTCATGCAAAAAGAGCCGGCATGTCTCCCACTTTTCAGAAAAGTGGCAAAGCGTCCACACTTTTCGCCTTTCTGTCATCATAATCCGGGTGTCATGTCACCATTAAAAAGGCTCGTCGTCATCATCATCCTTCCATAACGCGTTATTTTTGCTCACATGCGTGCGCTCACTCACATGTGGCAAATGCGGATTCCACTAATCAAAAAACCATGTGCGTTGGCTTTTACAAGCAATATAAAGCCACAATGTTTATGATAAATCATAAGCAGCTCATAAACCCCGTTAAAATCACTTTCCCATGACATGCTTAATATCTTTGCCATAAACGTATCTTGAGCAAATATATTTCTCCAACATTTTTTTTTCTCTCTGAAATTTCATGTGCATAGCAATAAAACAATTTTTATTCGTCTCATCAACAAAACATGTAGCGAATGTAATGTAAATACAGACGGTTGAGCAAAAAAAAGTGTCACGTCACAAAAACAAGTAAAGCCTTTGTCTCATCTCCAAAACTCCGATACTCCTCTGCTCTGCTCTGTTTGAAAATTTGCAATGCAAAAGCAAACTATTCATTTGTCCGTTCCATCCACGATAATAACTCGAGATAAATATGTATGGCAGACTGTACATTTTGCAGATTGCATAGCACCATTTTGCATACTGTTGAGCATTTCACCGAAAAGAAACAATTGTTGATCCGATGATCCGCCGATCTCTCTCTCTCTCTCTAAACAGTTGTATCTCTTCACAGTGCATGTTTATTTTTTATTTTTGTGAGGATGATGATATTTTTTGCTCAATGAAAAAAAGGGAATCTTGCTAATTTGCTAAATCCTCTCTAGACGATCGGAAGAGTAGACGGTGGTGACGACGCTATCAACTCGCATCTCAACTCAGCCAAGAGGAGAGAGAGTCTTTATGGCATACTTTTGTTCTCCTTCTCTTCTCGCATCCTTTTGTTTGAGATGGCTTGCGAAACGAATATTTGAACATGGGAAGAGTGAGTACGTATAAAAAGGGGAGAAGAGTGAATAAAAGTCGGAGGAAATCGCGACACAATAGAATTTAATGGGTAGGCAATGAGGCCAAAAAGAAATAAACATGACATGAGAAGCTCTCCTATAAAACATGCATGCATACCTCCTCCATTTCAAAAAATAAAAAAAACAAGAGAAGTCCAATACATTTTGTCGTTTTTTGAAATGAAGCAAGTGGTGGTGGTGATGATGCTACAGTGGTGTGGTGGCCAACTCACATATATAATGAATAGATCTTTTCCCGTGGATTGAAGATTGAAGAATTGAGAAAAAAGTAGGGTTCGCTCGGTTCTCGGAGAGGAAAAAAGTGAGTTGTTGTTCATGGAAATGAATAAAGTATATAAAGGAGACGTGTGTATGCTTTTTTGTCGTTTTGAAACAAAAAATAACGGAGAGGAAATCTTTCAATATGTCGTGCTTTGTCTTGGAACTGAGGTCCGCTTTGCATAAAATGCCACTGCCATGCTCTCTCCCATGTATCTATTGACTCTTGGCTTCTCGTGCAAAAAAATCATGAGCGGAACAGTCTACGCAAATGGAGGATATTTAAGCCCATTATCAATAATTATTGCTGACGATTTCCTGCCGTTAGAGTTAATTATTCTGATAAAAAGTGCCCATTCATTTGCTCAATAAAAAGAGTTTCAATGCTTTAGATAAAGGCGGAGAAAATAATGGGGTCCGTAATTTGGTAAAAGGAGGTAGACTCGCGTCCTTGAGCGCCGACTGAATTGAGTGAATGAATTGCCGACTCAAAAAAAAGATGGTGGATGGCGGAAACTACAAATAGGAGGAGGATGAAAGAATCCGCTGGACTAATTACTCTTTCATTGCTTCTCTAAATCTATCGTCTTACCTGGCAGCTGATAGTATCCAAAAGATGTTCCAAACAATGCAGAGGATGATCCACATTTTACATTGAGGACGAGAGAAAGGGAGAGAGAAAGATGATCTCTAGGTTCACACAAATTAGAGAAAAATAGGTATAAAATTGGAAAAATGCTGTCGAAAACTCAACACTTTGAAACAAGCAACTCCACTTTGTCTTCTTGTCACATACATATTTTTATTGGAAATCCATTATGTTCAAGAGCCCGCTCCAGTTGCAGTATTGAATCCATATTGGAGGCTGACAGGAAACCACAAGAAACAAGTTCACTTTCCCACTGTCCATATTTCCCTGTCTTGTCACACATCCTCACTATAAAATCACTCATTTTTTGGTTGCAACATATCACAAAAAAGAAACTAGACGAGAGGGGATGAGTAAGCAGTAGGCGGACTCGTTGCGTGACCACTGCCTCCACTTCTCCAATAATTGGAATAGCTGGAAGTTCCAACCGACACGGTCGGCTGTTTTGCACGTTTCCAGTGGTGGGAGTAAAACTTGCGCTTCCGTGACAAAGCCATTTCCCTTCTAATGGTACATTTTTATTTATGCCTCCAACATTTCACATCACTGTTTGGTCCAACTTCTTCAAACTTCACCGTTTTGAATGGGGTGGATTTGTCACACGCGCTGGGAATAGGAATATCAAGTTCTCTTCTCACATTTCGGACTCGGATTGAATTCCATTCTCCTTTGTTCACAGCTCACTCACTTAGAAAAAAAATGAACTGTGTCGTATGTTCCAATAATTTCATAAATCCGAATGAGTGGTCATGAAAAAATGAAATGAGGTTGAAAAGGAGTAAAGCAAGGACGGGAAATATTTACAGACACAAATTTTTTTGATGATGATGAGCCACCTCACTCACATCTTGACTTATTTGGCTACATGTCTCAGTCACTGATTGTGAGAGCTTCACGGAGAGCGGAGAGAGAGAAAGAGAAAAAAATATTCTCATTGCATCCGCAGCACTATCATCACCACCACCATCATATTCATGAGGAAGAGGAGCAGGATCGCTTATCCTAATCTCGAGCCACTGAAAAAATGTGAGAGTACAGCACATTGGGAGCATGGGAAGAGATGTGAGCGTGTGTGTGTTTTTCATGGCATAAGCCACGGCATGACATGCCATGGCACCCTGTTGCTTTTTGCCAGGTTTTCCATCTCCTCCATCTACAGCCAAGTACAACCCGGCCTCTTTATTTTTTGCATGCTGCTTCTCACTTTCAAAAAAGATAGGAGAGTCTCCCAAATCTCAACGCAAGAGCAATTCAGCAAAGTAGCTGAAGCCAAGGGGATAAGCGGCTATTAACAGAGGGACATACAAACAGGGTGAAATCAGGTACACGAACCAGCTCGAAACTGTACTTTGCACACAAGCAGAAGACTAGACTAGATGAGAACAGAGTCGACTTACTGCGACAAAGATCATATCTGACCATGCTCTGAAACACACTCGCTATTCCTTTACTTTCGAACATTCACACAAGCGACAAGACTACATGCAACAACCACTCTTGTTTTGTCCCCCGTATTCATGCTCATACACACATTGGAGCAACTTTGCATGTGCTCCCATTCAAAGGATACCAAGTTGCAGCCGAGCAGAGGAAAAAACTGTAAGTTTTAAATTTTATTTTCTTGGCCAAAAACTAAGGCATGTGTAGTCAGTAGTGTCGTGTGTGAAGCAAGTACAACGACTTCTTCCCGTGTTCTTATCATCATCATGATACATACGGCTAGGACTCCTCCTGCTGCTGATGATGATGGTGATATGATTCTGATGACGATACTCATTTTAGTGAAGAGAGAAAGAGAGAGATGCAGTGTTTTGTTGGTGGAGAATGAGCACATGTCATCATCACCAGTACACCACGACCACACTACCACCACCACTTTGAGGAGGCTATGGTGAGAGGATCAGTAGCATAAAGTATTAGCCAGTTGTTCCATCAGCATACATTGCTCAGACTCCTTCAAATAGTCATTAAGATAAAAAAATATAAATAAAACTGTGAAAATTATGTGGTGAGACCAAAATCATCAGCATCAACATATTCATGTTGGTTTTGTGATGATGAATATTCTCCAGAGAGAAGAAGAAGAAGGAGTGGAGTTCTCATCATCATCATCATTATCACCATCATCATAATTATAACATGTATTCCACAGTGAGTTATTCTCATTTCCGGTGAAAAGTGTCTTGTGTGTAAAAGTGGAACCAAATCACCAAAGTTGAGTTTCCTCTTGAAATGTGCTCACCAACTGATTCCAGATCCAGGTTTGGTTTCAACTCGTGACAATAATGCAACGACAGCCAACAACTGTGGGATAGACAGGATAAAGTTTACACTGACTTTCTTCGTTTTCACAGAAAATAGTAGTTGGAGGTATTTGGAGGAAGAAGGTAAACATTTTTGTTTTATTTTTACTTCCTTGATAAGATTTAATTTCCCCCGATAAGCGAGGAGAGTAAGGGCTCGTTACACCATCAAAAATGTTCTTAATTGACCACCCACATGAGCGCTATTTTCACATAACAAATGGAAAAGTTTTGTACAAAAAGAAAAGAAAATATTAGTGGAGCACAAAGGCATTGTCAACATGGGTAAAAAAACTAGTGTAATCTTAATGGCTGCTCCTTTTTGCACGCATCATTTGGCCGGCTTATTTGTTGAACTTCATTAGCGACTACATTACAATAGTTGCAAGCAACCGTGGTTGGAGCAACCACCTACGTACTCATTTACCCCTTTGTTTGTCTGTCTCTCTCTCTTCCTTTTTTAATGGGTTTGGTGCAAACTAGCCAAAACCAAACCACTTATTCGAATGCGCTTGAGTTGACAGGAGCAGTACATCAATTGTCATGGTCGCTCAGCTACCGAGATAAGGTGACAGATAATACACTTGTGCTTTCTCTTCCGCAACTTGTCTACACCCAGCCTTTTCCGTAGCTAAAGGAAACATTCTCCTTAAAATTAATTTGCAGTGTTGAGACAAGCGTCACTCAACGGTACATTAGTGAACTATTTTTTTCTTCTCCGTATCTATTTACCATCAAAACTTTTTTCCTAATCTTTAATGCATTTTTTAGTTTTCTCAAACATGTGCAAATAAAGCTACAAAGTAATTCGGCTCACATTACTCCGAGCGAAAGATTAGAAGCAAAGCAGATTCTAAACTGCATCTCATGTTTCAGTCAAAGAGGAGGCAGGCGGTCGTAAACTCTGATAAACAGAAGGGAGCAAGAGCTCATACACATTTTTCAAATATAGTAAAGATAATGAAAGCCACTTTTTACTTTGGGAAATATGTGTTTACATTTTTTCTATCCTCAGCCAATCTCCGTTGAAAATTTCAATTGCTTTTCCCATTTACCGCAGAGATTTATTCATGTTTCACCCTCAATGAATGAAATGAAATAAAAAGGGTTGAAGATGCAATAAATGCTTTTGATATTATGATGAAAGGAAAACATTTTCTTGAGTTGATTCTAAAAGCCTAATATTTTTTATGGGGATGCACCTGCCTCCTCAAAACTTTTGAGAGACGGGACGACGGAAGTATTGAATAATATGAAGTGTGGCATGGATTCTCTTGGTGTGGAGAGCTCTCTCGCTTCTTCTTCCCTGTTGTTTGTCACAACTCTCAAGGAGCAAAGCCAGTGTATTTAGTTATGGGACGCACATCAACATCAACATCTAAAAAAAATCCAAATTGCACGGCTTGTTCACTTGTTAATATTGCCCTTGTGGTGTAGTAAAAACAGCGTTTTTTGTGTCCCGGGCAAAAGAGAATGAGCGTGGAGTTGAGTAGAAAAGTACGCTATATTTTTCTGCATGAGGAGTGAACTTTATTTAGAATTTTTTCTACTTTATTTTGCACTCACTCACCCGTTCCAACCGATGATTTCAACGGGACACAGGAAGGAATGAGTTGAGATGTAAACTGAATTGGATGGATGCTAGTCGCTAATTTCAATCTCATACTTGGTTTCCCCTCAATAACATGATCATTGTGACAATATACGGATTAGCAGACAGAGCCATTTGTATCCGTAGAGGGAGGGCACAGGTCACTCTCATCTCGTGTCGTAGCTGTCTGTCTGTCTGTCCAAACACCAGGTTCTAGCACCCACCTTTGGCTAAAGTTGCGCCACTTTTGAGATACGGAGGAAAGGCATGGAAAAATTACATCTTTTTTTTCACTCTCTCTCTCCCACTTACACGGGAATGATTGTCAGTTTGAGTGACACTGACATAACAGTGACGCTTTTCCCCCCTATTGCATTCCATTCTCTACGCCTTTTCCCCAAATAAACTCTTCTGTCCTCGGAGCGTACCTACCAAGTACATATTGCTCACTCACTCGTTTTTTTCCTCCGATATTTCATGCGGCTCCCATTTGTATCAATTCTTTCGTATCATCATTTCAGCAGGAATTTGCCACACTTTTTGAAATATGAGATGAGGAGAGAATGTATCTCTCTCGGAGAATGAATGGGATGAGATGAGAGACGAAGAAAAATCATGTCATCTAATAGATTATGTTTCCTTCCTTCTCATGGGAAATATGAGGAGAGACAGACGCATGATCTCAATGTAATGTTGAACACACACCATTAAACCCAAAATGAAATGGCAGCCGACATGATGACGACACACTGATAATCATCAAGGATGAGCATGAATGATAAGAAGCAGAGGTACATGCTTGCTTGATGGTCTTCAAAATTTGGCAACGGAAACCCACCACTCTCCTCCAATCTTATAGATGATGCATGCTTATTACATTACAGACATACTGATATTAGTTTCATTTATGGGGCGAAATGAGATAGCTCAGTTTCTGTTCATTTTGTTGCAAAGGAACTAAACTGAAAAGGGTGTCAATGATGAGGAGTCTAGTGAGCTGGTTGTTTCACCTGGAGTCGGTCATCTTCTTTTCGATTTTTTACCTGATCGTGCTTGTCCATCCGCAACAACTGCGGTATAATAAGGAACTCTCAAAACACGTTACCAACTTACTGGATGGGCTACTCAAAGAGGATAGATATGATAAGAGGATTCGACCCAATTTTGGGGGTAAGTGCAAAAGGTACATAATATTGGAGGACGCATCTCACCACTTTAGTGGGTATTTCATTGTGGCTATTTTTTTTAAACTTTTGTTTGGATTCCAACTTTTAACCAAACCAGGTCCACCGGTGACGATAGAAGTGAACATGTATATCAAGAGTTTGGGTCCAGTCTCAGAAACGGATGAGGTACGAATAATGCATGTGTGTCAATTAGCTTGCTTGTGACATTAGCCAGAAACCCTCCTTTCTCCTCCATCCGGTTATTAATCTGTTGTCGCGAAAATTAGCCGTGGCTCTGTTTTTCTTTAGCCCCTTTTCTATTTTTAACAAAGCCAGTGAGGCGAATCGTTTATGCTCATTCATGCAAACTTATTCAGGTCTACTCAATGGACTGTTATTTTCGGCAAATGTGGGTGGACAACCGACTCAAATTCAACGCATCCGCTACGGGGCTCTCCGAGTTTTCCATGAACTGGCTGTTTTTGGACAAGGTGTGGAAACCGGACACGTATTTTGTCAACGGGAAAAAGTCATACTTGCACAGTATCACGGTGCCAAACAAGTTTCTCCGGCTGAGACAAGACGGATTGTTGACATACTCGATGAGGTAACTTGTTCATCCACCCTCCTTTTTTATGTCAGCATCCACCCCTTCTCCTAAACTCTCATTTGTCAGTTCATCACGGGAAATGGATGGAGTCAATTCATTTCAATCCGTTTTTCAGATTGACAATAAAAGCCAGCTGCCCCATGCATCTCCGCAAATTCCCATTGGATTCCCAGTCGTGTCCTCTTGAAATTGGAAGTTGTAAGCGAGAATTGGCTGATGATGATGATGATCATGATGAAAAAGCATCTCTTTCTATTTCATTTTATTTTAGTTTGTTTGTTGGCAATAAAAAGAATGAGATTAATGACGAGATGTGTTTTATTTTTTGTAAATTGTATTTTTATACACATCATCTCACTTGACTCGTCTCGTCTCGTCTGGTTCAAGACGGCTACAGCAACAACGACGTGTTGTACGCATGGTTCAAGTCAGGGAAAGACCCGGTGGGCAGGGAGGAAGGTGTCAACTTGGCGCAGTATGACTTGACTGAAATCAAAACGAAGGAAGAGATACGACTCTCCAGTCGACGAGGTACGTAAAAATAATATTTACAACAACTAATTACCTTTAAAAACAATAGCAGCTCTATTTATATTTATTTTCATGCTCTCTCTGGGGCATTGTCACTACAAGTATGCATCATATTATATTGCATTTTTCATTGCTCCTCCGACAACTTTAATTATGAATGGAAATGAGTCGCTAATGGCTTTTCCCAAATAATGTGACAAGGGAGGAGGCAGACGGAGAGAAAATGCACATGTGCTTTGATTTACGGCTACGGAGGATTCATGAGATGATGAGACTGCTAAATATGCAGAGGAGCAACACAGTTGAAGTATGAACTACGAGAGAGAGAGTTGAGTTGGATTTAAATGTTGGATTGGATCAGAGAGAGAGAGAGAGTCCCCGAAAAAAATGAACACTAATTACGCTTTGCAAAAGCTCAAATGGGACGTTGATCTGTGATATGTGGGCTCTTTGCATGAGATATACATAAAACACAAAAGTGGCTTGCTCAACTATGAGAAATGAGTCATCGGAGAAAATAAAGAGAGGATTTTTTTTCTCTCGTGAGATGAGATGAGACAGAGAGAAAGAACTCGTCTAATTTATGGCCTAGTAATGAGCAAAGAATGTTGTAGAGAGAGGATGAGACATAATATGCGTGAGTGAGTTGCTAATCTTATCCTTTGTCGATTTTTTCTAGATAACTTCTCCGTGGTCGCCGTCCACTTCCACTTGAAGCGGCACACGGGCTACTTCATGCTCCAGGTTTATGTGCCCTGCACCCTCATCGTGAGTTGTTCTTGGGTCAGCTTCTGGATTGATCCGCAGGCAGTCCCTGCCAGAGTTTCACTTGGTAAAAAAATTGAATTAAAAATGATATGAAATGAGCAATTTAGTTATCAAGGGTGGTTGTGGTGGTTGGATGTTAGGTGTGACAACGGTCTTGTCAATGACAACCCTCGGCTTTGGTGGCCGATCCCAAATGCCCCGCACCTCCTATGCTACGGCCCTTGACTGGTTTGTCATCATCTGCTTTTCCTTTGTGTTCGCGTCGATGGTGGAGTATGCTGCGATCAACTTTTTGGATAAGATGACCAAGGACGTGGCAGCGAAAGCTACAAAGAAGAAGCGACCACAGAGCGCCGAAGGGGAGGCGCAACCCTCATTTATCCTCATTCGCCTTTTGAGGGACGTGGCTTGGTGGTTTTACAGACAGTTCAAAGATCCCTGGCAACTGCCCAAAGCGCCAGGAAGTAAGTTTTCTCAGGTGGACATTTACTCTCGAAAAATATTCCCACTGTCCTTTGCCATAATTAACACGATATATTGGACGAGCTTCATGTACTATTTTGATGACGAGCCACCGGTCAGGGAGCAGGTGCCGATGCAAACCAATTTGTAATAGTGAAATAAAACATGGGAACAATATTTAATAAAAAAAGTATTTATTAAAAAATATCATTATTTAATTAAATCATTGTCTTTTGCACATGAAGTTTAGAGGTAGGGAGCAGTTCAACAATTCCCAAGTGAGCTCTTTCACGTTCTTCCTCATAAAAGCAGCAACATAACCATGCGTGAAGTTTGCTGTGGAGATATGAATATGATCTGCTGACCAAGGCTGATAATCAGTGGTCTTTAGCTGGTGCCTAGTGCCAATCCAGTGGTACCCCGTCCTGTCATATAGCTCTGTCGTTAATCCCACCCAGAATCCTATATTGTTTCAAATTCCCAGCGTAGTCTTTTGACGACATCAGAGTAAAATTCCAAGCTTATTTGTATGGTGTAAATTGGTGACAAATAGCCTCCTCGTTGAGTGCAACACTCTGCGGTTCTGAGAAAGGGGGCTGGGGAGGTGGAAAGGAAGTAGGGACTGTGAGCTTGCCCTATTTGAACAAAGTTAATGGAGTCGCAATTAACTTTGTAATTCGTTTTTGACACTGGTCCACACAAAAAGAGTTTGAATTTCTCGCAAATGTCTTGCGTTGTTAGTGTTAGTTGCTGCTTTGTACGATTTGGCTCGGCAATCGCCTCCAAACAAAGTTTTGGACCAACGACCACCCGCTCCGACTGATTAGTATATTGATGAAAAAATGGAGTTGAGTTTGACAGAAAAGTGGCACTGTCCACCCACATAAATTGTTGAGAAAGTATGCTTGACCTCCCACTTGTCCACACTCCCAAATTATAGCCAAAGAAGGTGTCCAACTTTGCCAAAGCGTTGTAGAGACTTTTTGTATTTTCCATAGGAATCACACATTTTTAAGTACATGAAAAATAAAATTTTAAAATCGCAACGTCTGTTAATACGCAAATTACTTTGTTTAAGCTAAATGTGCTATATTTTGGCCAGAGAAAAAATAATCCAAAAGAAATTTGTTGATTTGAATCAACCAACTACAGTTTTATTAGTGCATTATAGCCTATAGATCAAAAATATGATTTGTTCGTATAAGAATTCATACACGAAAGACAGGAAAACCAATGGGATGCAAAATAATCAAGGAATTTCAATGTAAAAAGTACACAAACACAATAGATGCCGTCTACTTTTGAGTTCATTTCCTTTCACCATTTTAATTTACTACAAGAAATAAATCAAGGTTATAGTACTAATTCAATATCTTTTCATTAACTTGCTTCTCTTTATTTTTCATTTGGACATAAAACCATCATGTATCATCATTAATTAATGAGAATATATAGTATTTGAGGATAATGGCCAGTGATTTTTCATTTTTATGTGTATGACACGACGTGGACGACGATAACATCTTAATAACGCGTTATGTTTGACATAAGATACATTTGCAAGACTCACCTACCATTATCATATTTTCCTGTATTGATTTTGAGCTATCATCAACTCAAATGCATAGAATAGGTATTTTGTATCATATTATGTATGCAGTATTTCTGTAATAAATAGTCTTAAATTATGTTTTTCAGCTCTCATAAAATTACGCGTTTGCAACCTTAAAATCTCTGATAAATATACCTTACACTAGATTTACATGATTATCTCATAGAATACCTTTTAAAATGACGATATTATTAGCGATTCTGTTCTAAAATCGCGTATTACGTAAATACCACTAAAATACAAGTTCACAAAATGGAGGAAACTAATAATCTCAAAGCATATTAAAAGCACACCACACCACACCTCCTCCCACTCAACCGACGATGATGATATGAATTGTGTTGACTCCTAAAAAACTTATATAAAGTAGGTAAAAATAAATAAAATTAGACTTAAAGTTAATTTTTATATACTAGCTCGATTCCGGACGCTGCTTTTCTACACTAAATTTTTGTCGAGGTAAAACTGGGATTGTCAGCACGGCTGAGTTATAGTTTACAATGCTTTTTCTTTAATTTACAGAGGAAGTTACAGAATAGTACATCAATCACAAATAAAAATGCTGGTGAGCATACAGTATACAAAAAGAAACGGAGTTTTGAAACCCATTTTTTTCAAATCTGAATAAAAGAACATGTTAGGAAGCTCGAGAGCGAAAATAAAACCTGCTGGGTTTCAAACTAGGGGAGGAAATTGGATTTGGATCGGCATGTTATTAGCCGAGCGATCATACGAAGTAGCAAGGAAGTGCTCAAACTCTTCATAATTAAATGCATCATCACATTCATCACCGCGAACCCACTGAAGAAGATCTGACATCAAACTAAACCTGTTGAATTCATAAGATTCACGACGAATAATAAACATATTAAGACATGACATGACATACATAAATACCTAAAGCATAAGTTACATGAGTAATAAGTACAGCTAAATTTTAAATCGCTACAAGATTCCATAGTTAGGTAATAAATAGTGTCACCCGAAAAGTTCCTTGCTTCATGATCATCATCACTTTCCTTGAGTTAAAATAGGTAGTAAAAGGTACATAATTTTCATTAGAATAAATAATAGTAATAAAAAAACTTTCTAAAAGTTTCTATATCTTCCCTACTCGTCGACTACTATCTAAATTCCTATCTATATTATTCTTGCTGGCAAAACTATACGATCACATCACATATGAGAAACCACCTGCTGGAGATTTATGCTTGATAACCTTTTTGTTGTCGCGGACTCCTACACACATAGTCTAGTTGGCGTTGGCATATAAAAAATATTGACATTGACATCATCATGACGTTTGAAAAGGTGAACTAAAATTGGAGACAATTAATTATTTAGTTAATTAATTACTCAGCACTCATGAATAGGGAGGTCACGGCGAAGATGAGGAACACAATTCCACCAATTATTGTCACTGTCCGCACGGAAATCTTGGCGGCCACCATTCTTCCTCCGAGGACGGCCAGTCCGGTACAGCAAGAGTGTCCCAACACACCTCCAATGCAGACTCCGGGAACATCCTGAATAGAAAGAAACATATTGGTAAAATACTTGGATTATTAGCATTTCATTATGAAAGGAAAAAACGAGGGGTTTGTACCTCTCGCGCAGCAAGAATAATTGTAGCGATTTGGGATCGGTCGCCCCACTCTGCCAGGAAGGTCATCGTGAACGCTTGGAGAAAGATGCGGGAGAAGAGGGTGAAGAGAATGCGACGGAGACCAGTGGGGAGTCTGTAGCCTTCGTTTACCATCGGAGTTGCTTCCTTGGATGTTTGACTTTCGATCTGGAATGGTGACAAATAATGGTTAGATTGCAAAAAACATATGATGAAGATGCGTAGCATGTGCAATTGTAGACTTACGTCATTGTTGTCATCATCACGACGTCGGAGGGTGGCTTGGACCTCTTCCAACTCCTCCTGACCTTCATCAGGCGACATGCGATAGCCATCATACAACATTTTTAAGCCGAAAATAGCAAACAAGGCGGTTGAAATGTAGTACGTGATCTCTTTTGGGATGATTGTGGTAGCGTACCCAAAAAGAGCTGTAATAAAAATTAAATATTTTTAGCACATAATTATGCTAATAGAATTAAGAATTAAGACGAGTTTTTACAAAACTACGTACCAGAAAGGACAGTCATAAGACCAAGAGCCGCAATAGCACCAGCGAAGACGGTAAGGCGAGAATGACGCATTGCCATGATGGCAGCAATGAAGAAAGTCTTGTCACCCAGTTCCGACACCACAATCACGGAGAAGGAGGCGACAAACGCGTGAAGAAATCCAAGGCTAGCCACTGAACGAAGTTCCTTCTGTGGTCCTTTTGTGCTGCTTGTTCCACCTCCTGGTTGAACTGGGGTCACATTCTAAATTTTTAATAAATTAAAGCAATTAAAACCAACTTATCAAACTAAATCTAAATCCTTTCATCTCTAAAAAATTCACTCACCGTATCAAAATCCTCGAACTTGACTTTTTTATTGCTAGAATCGAAATCATCCTCCGGAATCATTTCCCCTTTGGCTGACACGGCCACCGCACAACTTAAGGCAATGATTAACATAATCCCAAGCCGCAGCGAGTTCCAGCAGGAAGGTGATGGTGAATAGCCAAACAGTCTTTTACTCTTCCTCGCCTCCCCATTCCCACTCATCCCCTCCAATCCAAAATCTGAGCTCAAGTCCATCCTTTTCCTTCTCCTGGTGGCTGAGCTGTCCTTATCATCTTCAGAGCACCCGCGACAGTCTTCCCTTTCTTCTGATTGTGAGTTCACCTTATCATCTTCCAATGATGATGACCCAGTAGTGGATACTAATAGCATCTCCAACTCTCTGAGAGAATTCAAATTGAGCTCTTCAACCCCAACATCCGCTGACTCACTCCTCATTTCCATCTTTCCGAGCCACTCAATTAGTCAATTTACTTCAGCACAATAATTTTGCAATTGCATTGACAAATGATTGATGAATTGAAGAACCTCCTACAACTGACTTTGCAATTTTAAATCAATGGACTAGAATAAAATCACCGCACCACCACAAAAAAATCTACAAACTAGAAACAAGTTGAGCTATTAAAATCAGCGAAAAAAATGACACTTTTCATTCTACTCAATCTAAACAAAAATCCCTTCACCTCAGCTGTTCCTTCGAATAGCAAACCCAACTATTTCATGGTGGCCCCTACTTATTTCTACTAAAAGGTTAGTGACTTATCGACAAACGAGACAAGTGTAATTTTGACAGTGACACTGACAATTAATGGAACAGCTGGTAAAAACGGGACGAGACAAGACGTGAATGATGATGAATGTGAATGGAACATGTACTGAAATCTACTATACAAGAGAGAGAGACGAGAGGTGGAAGTTTCACTTGGCTTGACTTGACTTGAGACTCGTACAATCAGATTGCTTTTCACAAGACGAAACGGAGATTCTCCAAATTATGAAGGTAGCCCAGCAAATGATGATGATGATGGGGATGCCGACGGGATGAGATTATATAGCAGGATATAGAGAGATCACAACACAACAAAACGAAACCACATCCAATTCAACCACCGCTCAACTGAAGCACCGCAAACTAGTGAAAAGTAATGAAATGAAAAGCATGCAGAGATGCGGATCCATCCACAGTAATCCTCAATACCGTATTATTCTATTCTCATCTCTCAGCAAGCAAGACAAGGACATGAGTGTGAGAGAAGTTGTGAAGGAACGTCAAGTCTACCTAGCTGCTCGTTGTTTCCCTACTAGATTCCTGCTTTAGACATATTATACCAATACGATATGGACAAAATTGAATGGTGATGATGATGATGGCAATATGATAACGATACTTTGTTGCTCAGTCGGTCTAATATGAGGATTAAAGGAATGAAATGCAAATCCCGAGATTAACTTTTCCACTTCATGCTTTTTTTACACATCATCAATCTCAATCCCGCAGGCCACGGTGCTGGCTTTTCCTCATGTAAATATGGACATTAGACACTCTCATTGCATATGATTTGAATGATTATGAGTGTGAATGTTGAAGAGTTTCTATTGGGGAAATCACTTTATTCATTTTAAATTCCTCACGCCTTTTCATCATCTCTCAAGTCTCATTCATAGTATTACAAAGTTATGACGTTTTTTGTTATAATATCTGCTCACAATCTCACACATTAAATTGAAAGTTACATCTATTTTTATTACGTATATGGATTTGTATGACACGAGAGGAAAGGGGAAACAAAAGAAATAATAATAGTTTAAAATATGATGTCATATTAAATTTATCAATTACAATTATCAGCAGCAGCATCACTCTACATCAAAAAAAAACTTAATTTAAATTAATTTGGGATCATGTACTATCTGTCTCAATTTTCCATCACTTCCACTTCCGCGACTTCAGAAGGGGCGAGTTGGAAGGGGAGGGTCTCATCGGGGTTAAACATTTCAACCATAAACCTCATGTTTTGGTTGATGAAGCTTCTCAGTCCTTCAAAGTACTCCTTTGGCACGGGGATATCGAGAAAGTGTTGGAGTCTTTCGTATAGAGACTCCTTGTTGTGGACGCTGGAGTGGATGAAGAGGAGCTGAACAACTTTCTGGGCTTTGAGGGCCATCTCCAGTAGATACGCGCTGCAATGCATAAATAAATTTTTTTAGTTTGAATTATATGTTTTATGAAATAGTTTTACACGTGGTTGGCTCACCATTGACTCGGCTTGGTAGGGCGAAGTTTAATAACAGACTCGAGAAAACCGGCCACAGCATTCTCCAACATTTCGGACTCTTGTTCCTCTTGTTCCTCCTGCTGGCACTGGAGCATGGTAAGGTAGTTGTACAACATTTTCCCATGAACTTCCCATTCCGCATGGAACTTACAGTTTTGCCTCAGGATTACCAGGTGTTGTAGCATATTCCGAGCAAATTCTGATGTGCTCTTTTCTGCAATCAGTGAAAGTCCGTTGTTCGCCTCGGTCAGGTAGTTGATAAGCGTGTTCAAGCTCTCAGCCCATTCCTCCATTCGTCCCAAGTACCAAATCTTCTCGTCCACCCGCTCAGTCTTCCAACTCTTGATGGAATACAGGAGCTTCTCATCAGTGCCCAGGTCGTAGACAAGAAACTTCTCTATTTCCCTTCCCGTCTCGCCCTCCAGTTTGTCAACATTTCGCTCAACGAGCCGTACGCAAAACGCATCCCGTTGACGGCTTAGTCTCTCACAGGCATCCTCATTATCTTGCAACTCTTCTCCTGGCTCGATTTCTCTAATGACATAGTGCGCCCACTTCCAAAGGCCGATGGATTCCAGCTCACCAGCAAAGCTGAGGCAGAGCTCGGGAAATAGTTCGGAGGATGGGCGATAGCCTATAGCCGCCAGGTCCCTCATGAGTAGCCAAACCAGTTTGTAGTCGAGACAGTCGCTTGTCCAAGTTCTGGGACAGTAAATGAGGCTCATTGGATAGCCGTTACAGCTGTACATTTTCAAAAGGTGCATGCACATATTAGCGATTGTACTAGTTTCCTTGCTGGGAAGTAGGCAGTTTTCATCCCCAACAATGTCCCGCATCATCTCTTCATATTCTCTGACAGCTTTATCCACAGCGGTGGGCATGCTACTCTTGGTGGGACCATCGTACCAGAAATACAGAGCAAAATATTGAAGCCAATCGTTGGTACTCATAAAGGCCACTTTCTCTGGAGTTAGCTCACTGAATCGTAGAAAAGAGCCGGATATTAGGGAAAATATGTCGGCGGTGGATGGTGGCATCCCTTCATCAACAAGTTCTGGACACTCCTCAAAGTTAAGGTGGAGATGGGGGTCTGACGCGAGGAGGACGGACAAAAACAAATTCCCTTGGTTGACTGCTTCCTCACAAGCCCTTTCCAAAAGACCCTTCTTCAACAGTCCCAAAACGGTACTGTCTTGACTCTGGTAAACGTCCCCAAAGAGGATGGCAGCGTTGTCCTTCAACCAGTTGGATATGTTATGACGCTGCGTCAGCAAAAAGGCATCATCCAACTGCCCCAAAGCTGACTCCGTCAAGTTTATCTGCTCCGGCCAGAGAATGTCACAGAGTTGCCAAAGAACGAGTTCCTGCTCAAGTGTCTCCTTCAGTTTGGGAATGTTGCAGTTGGGAAGCTCAGCTCTGATGGCTTCAATATGTTCTTTGAAAAGCACCCCTTCCATTCTCAGTCTATTATCCATTTGGGTCTCGAGCACTGTTCGAACGGGTCCAGCGAGAACGCCATGTTCTTGTTTATCCGCGTAGCTGCTCAGTTGACAGATTTTCAATTCAGCTGAAAAACCGCTCGCTCCAACGTTTTGGTTGACTGTCAAAAAGTGACCGGATGGAAGAAAGCATACTCGAGGGCAGCCTTGGAGCTTCACATTGGTTATCATTTCGGCGCTTCGGAGAGAGCTGAACAAATCATCCGAATCTTTTTCTTTCAAACTCAAAAATTCCTCCGGTTTTACCACCTGCATGATTGTTTGCTGCTGAGGTTTTGATGATGATGATGTTGATTGTGTTTGCCTTTGATCTCCGGTCAATGATTTATTCAGTTCCTTTAGCTGTTGAGGGTCCGCCGTTAACCTTCCTTTGAGTCGCTGCACCACGTTGTGTTCCACTTCCGGGAAATCATTGCTGCTGGCCAAAGAGTGGGCGGAGAAGCCGATGGTTGCTCTAGACTTTTTTATGGGTGGCTGACTCTGTGTGGTTTCCAAGTAGGAGGCATCCTCCTCATAAAATTCGTCGATGGACATGACGCTCTTCATTAAGCGAGACTTTTCTGTGCCAGCATCCTTGAGAACGGCCTTGTACTTTGGAAGCATTTGACGAGATGACAAGGAGGATGGGCGATGTCTCACCATAATATTCTCCTCTTCTTCATCATCATCATCGTCGTCATCATCATCGTCGTCGTCTGAATCACATGGTGTCAAAGGGTTCAGCTCCACATCGGATTGGGGTGGCATTCCACCTTCCAGCATTTGAAACTGGTGAACATCCTGTGAAGACGGAGGTGGAGCCAACACGGTGAAATGAGGTGGTTGTGGAGGTGAGGAAACTAGTGACAAGGTTTTGACTGAACTCATCGCAGGAGATGAATCTCCACTCGGGCCTGGTTGATGTTGCCCACTCATTCGTTGCTGGAGAGAAAGCTTGTGTTGTTGGGACAGTGGGATTCCTCCAAGTCCTTTTCCCATCTGTTGTGGCAGGCTGCCTGGTGGCGGTGGCATGTCATCTTCCTCATTTTCTTCCAAGTCACAAGAGTATTTGGAAAAGTGGTTCACTTTAAACTTCCAAATCCCGGCTTCCTCGTTGTAAGCAATGAAGTCAGCGTCGAGACGGGTGCAAGCTCGTTTGAGTTTTGTGTCGTAGTTCATAGCTTTGATTTTACGGGGAGAACGAATGGCGTCATTTGTTCCTTTGTCAATAGGCCAGACTCTTTCCAGCTCAATTTCAGCAGCAACATTCAAGCCCTGGCCAAGAGGTGGCTTGTTGTTATCATCGGGATACACGACAACTTCCTTGTGACGGAAGAGAACTGCAATAAATAAAAAATCATTAAAGATAAGTCCCAAAGCAAGGGATGGTGGTGGCATTAAAAATTGATGGCAAATGAGTGAAAAGTACTTACCAATCTCATCAATATTCAGGTTTGCAACGTTGACTGGCAATATAAACTTTATTTTTCCAAAGTTGTGTCGTCCCACCTCAAACGCATTAACAACACAATTTCCATGCTGATCCATGATTCGATCCAGCTCCTCCACTGAAGGCTTCACGTAATACCCAGGGCGAGTGCAAATCACACCACAAACTTGTCCAGGAATGGAGTCATTAAGTGAGCCATTAACATACGGACTTCCTTCACAGCTGCTCCCACCACCTCCACCCCCACCTGTGCCGATTCCTCTAGGAGACATGATATCCACCTCAGAATTACGTTTGGAAGAAGGAAGCGGAGAATTGTAAGGACCATTCGTGCCATTTGCATAGGATTCCCCACCATTCCCATTTCCTTCCCCGTGCCCATGTCCAAACTCATTTCGTGAGGTTTCTGTGAGGAGAGAGCTTTCCCCAAAGTCTAGTGTTCGGTTAGGCTCTCCCAGTCCACCGTTATCACCAGCCACGAAACTCAAGTCACTGTTGTTCAAGGTGGAGTTGAGGGTGAGCCTGTTTCTCCGATTTAGTCCACCAAGATTGTTGGGACTTTGGAAGCCAGAAGAATTTAGAGACTTGCTTAGCGGAGTGATTCCAAGTAGAGATTTTCCACCACCGCCCCTTGGTGTGGAAGGGGTTGAAATGTCGGTGTTCTTTAGAATCAGCTTCTTCACGTTTGTTTTTGGAGACAATATGTCTACCCCGATGCTACGATCTTCGTCTTCAAATCCATCAAAAATTTGGAACTGTAAGAGAAAGAAAATACAAGATAAAACATTAGCTCACTACTCTTTACTTTTCAAATACAAGTTGTAGAATTATTAACGAATTGCAAAAACCTACCTTGCTGATACTGTTGCGATTTCGAGAAGTGGGAAAGGTCATATTTTTCAAGGCCGCGCTGGAGTTCAAATTAAGGCTGGTGGAGATGCCCGCACTTGTGCTCGTCTTTCTTCGAGAAGCTTCTCGGAACTGGCGCTGAGCCGTTGGATTTGTTGGCTTGGTCATATCGTCCACCTTCCTGTTTGACTGTAATAACAAAATAATTATTAGTTGAATATATTTTTTAAAGGTTAAAACCAGTTTTTGATCGTTTGCATGACTTACGATCAGATTGTAAAAGAGTTGACTATCTTTGTAGGGCGTCGTGGCAAAGCTAATATTTCCCGTAAGCTGTTGATGTTGTTGCTGTTGCTGAAGTTGCATTTGTTGTTGTTGAAGCTGCAAGCCACCCGTGTTAAACGTTGAGCCTGCACTTCCACCCGGATTAAATAGGGATAGTCCTGTAGTGCCTCCAGTAGTAGTGTTAGCATTGCTGGAGAAAAATCCGGACCCAAAAGTTGGTGCAGCCCCTGGCTGTTGAGTCTGTGCCCCTCCTCCCAACGAGGAGAATGAGAGAGGAGCAAAGGACGAACCTGTTGTTGTTCCAAAGGCCGGTGCGGCCCCTGTTCCAGCTCCAAAGTTAACAGAGGGAGTGGACACGGGGTTCGAGAAGTTAAAGGTAGAGGTTCCAGTCGTGCCACCAAAAGTAGGCTGGCTAGTTTGCGGAGTGCTGCTGAACGGGGTTGAAAATGAGAATGGCTTGGCTTGCGCTTGTTGCTGTGTATTTGTAGAGAACAAGCTTGCACTTCCAGTACCAAACGTTGGTGCTGTACCCGTGTTTCCAAATGTGGATGTTCCAGTTGTGCCACCAAATAGAGGTTTAGACATAGTAGTGTTAGTAGCAGCGCTTCCGAAGCCACCAGCGCCAAAAGCAGGAGCACTAGACACTGGAGCAGCCAGCGGCTTTTGGCTAAACAAGCTGAGCCCTTGTTGTTGTTGTTGCTGGGGTTGGGAGAACGAGAATGAAGTGGTTCCCAGTCCTCCCGTGGTGCTGGAAGTAGCAGTGTTGTTGTTAGCCCCGAATATGGATTGCTGAGGTTGACTTGTTGGGTTGCTGAACGAGAAACCGAGGGAAGAGCCAGCCCCAAAACCAGAAGTAGTTGGAGCTGCACCACTTCCAAAAAACCCACCTGGTTTTGATTGATTCAAGGCAGAACCGAATAAGCCACCTGATGTTGTTGTTTGTCCGAAAGCCGGAGTTTGTCCAAATGAGCTTGCTCCGGCGGTACTCGTAGCACCTATTCCTGAGAAGAGACCTCCACCAGGCTGAGCTTGCTGCGGTGGTTGAGCTCCAAACATGGAGTTTTGAGGCCCTTTCCTGTTCATCTGGTAGTCTTCAAGGCGAAGTTCCTCCAACGACTTATTTTCATACTCTTTCATGCACGTAATGCACTGATGTCGAGTATTTATTTGGGATGCAGCTCCATTCTTCATCATTGTATCCGTCCCAGTGATTGCACTGAACGGGATCGAAGTCCCAGCCACTTGCGCTGAAGAAATAAATACAAATGATAGAAAAATCAGGTAAACTTACTTTGCTTCACTGACCCATTATTCCCCAACAATATTCCCAAATTTTATAAACAAACTTTGAGTGGAGAAAGGCGAAATGGTGGTTGCAGTGTTACTAAAAATCCCTGTTGTTGGGCGAGCCTGCTGCCCAAAAACACTGGAGGTCTGAGCCTGAGCACCGAATGCAGTTGCTGGAGCAGCAGTTGCCCCAGCCCCGAATGCAGGTAACGTTTGTTGCGCTCCGAACGTTGATGTTCCACCACCAAACAACGATGTTGGTTGCTGGGGTTGAGCCGGTTGCCCAAACACGCTCGCACCAGTGTTGGCGGTGGTACCAAACCCACCTCCACCTCCAAGCACAACATAAATGTTGATTAATATTTT